>CM056608.1:26247045-26308267 GCA_029721355.1 Tegillarca granosa
AACTCAACTACTGCTATTGATTTGGCTTTCAGTACACCTGATCTATCTACAAAAATAACTTTTGGCACTTATAATAACCAAATGGGTTCTGACCACATACCTATAACTATCAAAATCAATCAAAAAATAGAAAAAATGGTGCAAAATTTCCGCCTAAATGGATATATAAAAAAGCCGACTGGACCAAATTCCAAAACATGTGCGAGGCGATCGATCCCGAAACCATTCGAAACCCAGACTTAAATATTTTCTATGATAATCTACAAAGTAAAATTAACGAGATTGTCTGCACTACCATCCCCAAAAACCAGCGGCAAAACAAGACATTTTAAAAATAATCCCTGGTGGAACACAGAGTGCGAACAAGCGCGACATGAAAAACCCGTTGTTATAACAAATTTCGGCGAACAAGCAGTGAGACTGATTTTATAGATTATAAAGCAGCTCACGCTAAACTAAAAAGAATAATCAAAATTACAAAAGAAAAACTCTGGCATGAATTCTGCGATACTTTGAACGATCATTCAGACACGCGAAAAGTTTGGCAAAAAATAAAAGCTATGAAAAACAATCCACAACGCGCATTACCGGTTATCAGTGGAGTTACTAGTGCAAAAGACAAAGCTAATATTTTAGCGGACTCTTTTTCCAACGCTAGCTCCAACAATAACCTTAATCCAGACTTCGCGATTAATAAAAACAAACTAAATCGGGAGAATCTAAATAATAATAATGAACTTAATCTAAACAAAAACAACCCGATTAATCAAAATTTTACTATAGCAGAATTCAAGCTAGCGCTGAATATTAAAAAGAAATCATCACCAGGAGATGACAAAATCTCCTATGAAATCATAAAACACATGCCTCTGTCTACCCACCAGCTTATTCTTCAATTAATCAACACGTTATGGGACACGGGAATTCTACCGGACAAGTGGAAGGTCGCCATTGTGGTACCCATCCCCAAACTGGACAAACCTCTTTCTGACCCCTCATCTTACAGACCCATTTCGCCAAAACCTACAATCTGTAAATTAATAGAATCCATAATGAACGATCGGTTAACCTAATTTTTGGACACAAATAATTTAATAACAAAAAACCAAAGTGGATTTAGAAAAGCCTGGTCGACATTAGACCACACACTCCGCCTTCAAACGGATATAAAAAAAGCACAAGCACAAAATAAAATTTTAGGTGCGGTCTTCCTTGATCTGGAAAAAAGCATTTGATCTTATGTGGCACGATGGTGTTTTACACCATCTCAAAAATTTCGGCATATCAGGAAAAAATTTTTCAATTCATTAAAATTTTCTACACAATCGCAAAATAAAAGTCAGAGTCTCTGACCAGCTATCTGATGAAAAGTGTCTAGAAAATGGCTGCCCACAGGGATCGGTCATTTCCCCGACTCTATTCAACATAGCGGTCAATAACCTATCAACATGTATTCGGCACGCCACATCAAAATTATCTCAATTCGCCGACGACGGGTGCTTTTGGGATGTTAGCTACAACCTCAACGCACTAGAGTCGCGGCTACAAGACATCTTGGATAGGGTCCACAAATGGTCTGTAACATGGGGCTTCAAACTCTCTGAAAAAAAAACTGTAGGAATGATTTTCGGCCGTAATCCCATACATTCCCTACACCTCAATATTAACGGGACACGGGTTAACTTTGTAAAGGAACACAAATTTCTTGGTGTTGTGCTCGACAACAGACTTACCTGGAAAAGGCATATCGAGCACGTTGCGCTCAAATGCAAAAACGTGCTCAACCTAATGAGGAATGTCTCAGGTACCAATAACGGAGCCAATAAAAAGACACTTATGCTACTTTACAAGACTCTCTTCCGCTCCCAGCTTGACTACGCATGTCAGGCCTACAGCTCAGCGGATAAGACCACCCTGTCCCAACTAGACACACTTCAACACAGGGCCCTCAGAATAGTCCTTGGAGCCATAAAAAGTACACCAATAAGCACCCTACTATCAGAATCGGGCGAACTCCCGCTCCAAAAGCGCCGTGAGCTTCTAACGCTGCGCTACTAGGCACAGACCGCTCCCTACGGGGACAACCTCCCGGTAAACGCAGCCTTAGAAGACTGCCAGGCCTACAAAAAGTGTTATAAAAAATGGAAACAGGGCACCGAGCCCTACGGATTTAAAATTAGAAAGCAAATTACCAATGTAGGCCTAAATCAATTACAAATAATTAAAAAAAACTGACTCCAAAATCGCCTTGGTTGTACCTAGACGTTAATAAAACACAGACCTCCGCAGCCAGATATCTAAAAATATCAAACTGCGGCTCACCTGGCACTAGCTCTAGAATTCATAAACACAGTACAACCAGAGAAATTTAATTTATACGGACGGCTCCAAGGACCCGGTGTCTGGGAAAACTAGTTTTAGTGTGTACCTTCCTAATCTAGATAAAATCTATGCTGCCAGAACCTCAGATCACCTGTCAATTTATACCACGGAAATGATAGCCATCAGAGAGGCCTTACTGTTGAGCCGCGAAAACCAATTAGCAGATCCGGTTATCCTCACTGACTCCCTATCATCCATCCAGTCTATAAATACAGGTCGGTCCAGCAGGACAAAAATCTTACATCAGATTCGGTATCTGGCGGCCAAACTTAACGCCACAATCGCCTGGATACCCTCTCACATTGGGATCCGTGGCAACGAAGTCGCAGATCAAGCGGCCAAGCTGGTGCTAACCAAACCCACCCCCAATTTTATAGTAAAATTAGCTTCCACTGAGCTTTATTCACTTATAAACAAAGCCATTTGGGGAGAGACGCGACCTTGAGATCAAACCCTCCAAGCAAACTGCTCTCTTTCACCCGGTCCGCGGCCTGGACAGCGTCATTACAAGACTCCGCATGGGTGTAACCATGCTACATTACACACATAGCCAACATATTAAGAAATGCGGTCCGGCCTGCAGATTCTGCGGTCAACCCGAGACAATTGAGCACGTTCTGCTGCTATGCCCTGAATTTCTCGAAGAAAGACGGGAGCTAGCCAACCAAATAGGGCATCAAAATTTCACTATAAAGGGGCTTCTAAACCCACCCGCCAGATACCGAACCTTAATCTACCAACAGTTAGGAAATTACATATCCCAGATCCAGTACTCCAGTAAGGTCTAGCCTCTCAGTACAGCACGAAATAGAGAAAATGAGGCCGGGGGACAGTGACCATCAAAAGCCGCTGATCTCCCATAAAACTTCTTATCCCAGTACAAATATTGAATGAAAGTCCCAACTTTTATATGTCAGCCTACGGAATGAAAGGGTGAAAGGAAAAAGCGAAAATTACAAAAAAAAAAAAAAAAAAAAAAACAATGTGGCGTCAACTCTGGTAATCTTAAATCATCGCATGCTGGTAGTCTTGTCTTTTATGTGTTTAATTATTGTTATTTCATGTACTAATAATACTGTTTTATTTCAGATGACCCGCTGTATCCTATCGGCGCTCCTGCTCGCCAACTCATAAACCGTCCTTTACGGTACCCAACCCTCTTTCTACTTCTTTCTGTACTCGTGCAGTACCGGACAAGATACAATCAAGTATCTAAAAGTATCTAAGAATAAAACAAATAACTGGTGCTGCACGGTGATACACTGAATAAACAAATAAACTGTACTATACAGTATTTCCGCTCTATTGCTGTTAGCTCTGTGAGTATGAGTCAGAATGTGTCAGAAAGTGCTTGAATGTGTTAGTGTGAAGTGTGCGTCTTCTCGAATAAGACGTTAAGCCGGAGGTTCCGTGTACCCGACAGCCAAACGGGGCACGATAAAGATCCCCTATGTTTATCGAAAACAGAGTAGGCGTTTACGCCGGCATAGGGCCCCTTCACTTATATCTTCCAAAGTAAACATCCATGCTCTCGAACCCCCATGATTAAAGATCCCCATTTTGGAACAGGCTTTAAATAACCCCATCCCCTTATTTTTACATCAAAATTTCAAAATTTTTCTCTTGGCGTGCTCTCGCACCTGGTTAGAGATACCCTATTTTTACCACGGGGTGCTTCACTTACAGCTGGGCACTCCCTCTTCCTATACACTTTCCTGCTCTGGCGCGGTCCTGCTGTCTTCGTTTGTGATGGAGTATAACGATCAAATAATCAAAAAAGCATTAAAACTATAATAAAGTTAAACAGTCTGCACAATGGCCGCAAGGTCCCATGTAGACTATAAACTCGCCTAATTTGTGTGTGTACTAATTTTCCGGGTAGGGGTACAATTTTTTAAATTTTATATTTTTTTAAAGTTCAGTTTGGCAGCACCAGAAAAGTTTTGACCCCTTTTAATACTTAACTAAAGTTATTAAACTCGTGAATCTGAAATAATAAATTATTAATAAATTCTCCCGGGGACCAAAATATTTACATAATATACAAAAAGTATGATACAATATATGCATAAAAATTATCAAGAAAAAGTCGGGTTTCGCACATATGTGCGTGTGCTACAGGCACAGCACCCGGACCAGTTTGTTAAAATAAAAACAAAGTACTGAATTAGACAGATGGCGGTATTACTTTTCTAGGAAGTTGGAACTTTCCCACAAACCTGTCTTGTTTCGAATCCAAAATTTTTTTAATGGTAAGTGTGATTTAAAAGTGCATTGGAATTAGATAAACCATTGTCCCCGAACAAGTTGTCCGTAATAGGCCTAATTTCGACACCTGACATGCCGATTTTACGACGAAGATGATATTAAACGTTATTTTCAATATGCCTAGTGCATAACGTCATATTAACCCAGGGAAAAGCTGATTTTAAAGCCTTGGTAAGAGCTTTTTCCTCATCTGTTCCTATTACCAAATTATCCAAACTTATCTCGGTATGGTTTATTTTTGCATTTAGAACTCCCGAAATGTGCAAAAAATCTCTGGTTTGATGTGGAATCCTCATCCCAGTGTAAAAAGATCGGCCCTAGAATGACAGGACAAGTAGATTTAGACCTGTTTATTAAATTCATGTTTAATTCGGTGTCTTCACATTTATCCAACATTTGATATTGTGGTATAGGAAAAGGTAAATTTTATGTTGGATAAATGACATCAAAGGAAAATGGAAACAATAGGTGGGCTTGGGTACTGTGAACAGGGAAATTCATACCTTCACCTTTTAAAAAAGATTAAATATACCAGGCCCCAGTTTCACAATCATTCACTCAATTGAGTGTACACTCAACTCAAATTTGGGGATATTTCAGTGTCAGTTTTTAAGACATTACACAGTTAAAATTGAGCATCTAATGTAATATCTAAATTGTTTTGTGCAGTTTTGTTGAACAAAACAAAATATTGTCTCATAAAACTTAAAGTTTTAAGATATTGATGAGAGAAAAATGGGAATATTTAAGTTGAGTGTACACTCAGCTGAGTGAATGATTGTGAAACTGGGCCCAGGTAAAATGAAAAGAAGTTTTATTTTCAAAGATTTTCATTGCACCTGATTTATATAATTCCAATTAAAAATAAAAAATAAAACAATATGATGGTGGAAAATGTAACAAAAAATGAACTGGGCATACAATGTTAAGAATTTGTTATCAGATTTAGGTATGACTGATCTCTGGTTAAACCAGAATCATATATATGTGAATTTTAATATCTTAAAACAAATATTAGAATATCAGTTCTTTCAAAGGTGGCAAACGATATTGAACAGTTACTCAAAAATGAAAACTTCTTTATTGCTAAAAGAATTACATATGGTACATTTTGTAACATGAAAATTGTCGAAAACGAATACCATCTTTTTGTTAGTTTGTCCTGCTTATTCATACCTTAGACGTAGTTCTTCACCCAATTTTTTTTTTGTCTTTGGCCAAATATCCATAAATTCAAACATATTATGACTTGTTCCAGTCACTATTTAAATAATAAATTATCAAAATTTTTGTATTTTGCATTTAAACATAGAGAAAAACTTTTGGTTTAAAATGTATGTTTTCTACTTTATAACACAACTTCATATTTAGATGTATCCTGTGTGCTATACATTTGTATTCGATTGTGATCAATGATAGCTATAAACATTGTGATGTTTTATGCTGAATAAAGATATTGATTGATATTAAGTATTTAATCTTAAACCAGTAACATTATTTTTAAAACCAATATCAAATATTTTTAAAAATTCAAATGACATTAAGCAATATAATGTTACAGTAACTGCATCACATTTTAAATAATAATATCAATTAGCACTATCACATAATTCTGATCGATATAATGGCGGACACAGTAAATTGTAGTGAACAGCTGTCCAATATTTATGGTGATTGTGGTGGTAGCGGTGACATACATCTTACGCAGTTAGTGTCATGTCGTGCAGAACAAGTTGGAGAATACTCTGATGCTGCATGTAATGTGTTTGGAAGTGGATCAACGTTGCTTAACAGCAAAGAAAATTCGAGGCGAGAGTTTACAGGTATACCTATACAAAATGGCTGACGTTGTTTACAATGACAACGACTATGATACAAATGATGTAAACGTCAATCAACTCAGTCAGTGCAGTCAATTAACTGACAATCTGTGTTCACCCGAGCTCATAGATAAACTTGATAGTGAACTCATCAACCTACCAAGAGACACTTACATACAAAAATTATTAGAGCTAACAGGCTCCTCGGATAACTTACTGATGTGGTATCGCAATACCCTGATCTCGCGGGCTAAGTCAATTACAACCTGCCCTAAGACAAAACCGCTCACTAGAAAAAGCACACATAAGAGCTCAAGCGCATTCAAATATGCCAAAGATTGTAACATTATACAGATGTTTATACTTGGTGATGATTCAGGACATCGATGAAGTCTTTAGTAAAAACTAAACTTCAAACAAATGGGGCAACCGATGGGGAAACGACTCAAGTAATGAACCCTAACCTGACCTTGTCCTATCTGTACAGTCAGTTTCACTTACTAACGGAAAAGGTGCAACATTTAGAACAACAGGTCGAAGAAGAAAGATCAATACAAGTCGAGCTTCAAAACAAAGTTTTGGAAACTGAAAAAGAAAACATTGATTTAAGAAATAAAATCGAACAGTTCAGTAGCGAAGTTGGCCCAAAGTTAATAAAATACGATAGCCTTATGAAAAGAGTTGGAGTAACATTAAAGTCAGTTGGAGACTTTGACTACGATGTATATTGTGATAACGCAACACAGATCCGATCTGATATTAAACGGTTAAATGGCATTGTTGCATCAGTACAAAAAACAGTAAATGGTCTTCAAAATACTCGATCATATGTAGATGTTTTATCGTCTCCCAAAGAGAGCCCCACAAACCCGTATAAAGTCTTACCTACACTACTAACTGACCAGGTGAAAGAACGCAGAACTGTTAGTCACTCACATACAGGTGTTATTGTATCGGTCGCGAATGATACCGTTACACATTCCAATACTAATGGTAGTGATTTAAATGCTAGTGCTTCTGATGACTGTGACATGCAAAGTAGCATACGCGTTGAATCGCCGAATTTCTCTACTCATTCGAAAATACTATCAAAACAACTTCAAAACACTACACAAAACGTACAAGATCTACGCACGTGTGAATACGACTATGATGACAATCGAGATATAGATGAGAGACAATCTCGCAAAGTTCCATCTACTACATACAGCCAGAACCCTGGTTGTCGCTTAGGCGGAGTAGCTAATACAGAAAATAAAGACGTGTTTATCGGTGTAAGTCGCAAGAAAATTGCAAGATTTTATATTGCTAACATTGACTCGCGATCATCGGAAAAGGGGATTATTGATTACATGCAAAGTAAGGGTGTTACCGTTACACACTTACAGTTATTTAAGAGTCGTCGAAGGGGTCGTCTCACAGGTAATATAAATGTTGCCTGAGAAATTTGCCCCCTACCTTGAATCTGAGAACTTTTGGCCAGATGAAATTTTCTGTCGAAAGTGGATGAATGTGCGTGATTGGAACAAAGAGCTCCAAAATAGAGAAGACAACTGACTTTTATTTATTTTAGTTCTTGAAAGCTCGTTTTCAGCACTATAATGATATATATGATTTATAACCAAGATATTATTAACAATTATGGCTCTTAGAATAATGTCATGGAACATAAGGGGTGCTATGTCATCGTCTCTATGTCTATCAGAGCTTATTAAAAGTTATAATTGTGATGTTCATACTTTTGCAAGAACACAAGCTTAAAGGAACGTTCAAAATTATTTCTGAACACACTTGATGATAAATATCTATCATTTACAATTATAGATCCAAGTACATCACCTTATGCTGGAAGCGGCAAAGGTGGTGTAGCAATTTTGTTTAAAAAGTCCTTGCAATTTCATGTTCGCGAAATTGCTGAGACCCTGTCAAATAGAGTATTAGGTATAGAACTTAGAAATTCTTCAGGTGGATGTCTCTATATTTTTTCTGTTTATATGCCAGCTGAAAGTGACCTACAAAACTATAAAGATACACACAGTATGATAGATGCCCTGTATACTCATTATAGCCAATTTGGCAATGTTATTCTAGCTGGTGACTTCAACGCAAGTTGTAGATCATGCGATGAAGGTAAAACAAATCATTACAAATCCTTAGAGTTTAAGAACTTCATTAATAACAATAATCTTGTTGTTGTTAACAATAACCTTGATGATAACAGTTATACATTTGTTGAAAACCATACAATTTTAGATTATGTATTGTGTAACGAGGTAGTTGCAGCTTACACCTATGCCGAAGTCCTTGCTGAAGGGTCAGTAAGCATCACATCGGACCACTTGCCTGTAATTGTACGGTTGGAGTCCTATCACTCGCCGCATAGACTACTTAATTCGACAGCAATTTCACCGGCTTGGAACAAAGCCACATACGATTGTTTGCAATATTATGGATTTCTCTTAGAGAAAAGATTACTTGACTTTATTGGTTGTTTGCAAGCAGTCAACATTGATATATTTAACGAACGTTTGGTACAAATCTTGATTGAAACAGCAAACGAAGTTATTCCGAAAGTAAAATATAACCCGCATACAAAGCCGTATTGGACCCAGGCAGTAAAAGGGCCCACAATTATGAAAGGTCAAAGCGTCGTATCTGGGTACAAGAAGGTAAACCACGAGGCAACCACTTCCAATCATATGCTGAATACAAAAAAGCAAAGCGAGAGTTTCGAAATATTTTGGACCAAGAAGCACAAGCCTACCTTGATCACGCTTTATATGAAATTAATAATGCCGCAGAGTGCGATATCCGATTATTTTGGCGGCTTATACGTAAATTGAAGCCAAGAACATCTAGATTATATCCTGAAATAAAATATAAAGGAAAGACATACAATGATCCCAGACTGGGGTCGCTCGAGCAGTTTGCTGAATACTTACCACGAACTGTATACCCCTAGAAGTGAGAACAGTTATGATTTAAAATTTGAAACTTTCGTTAATGAACAATATAAAAGTATTATTGAATCCCTTTCTGATTGTAATGAGGTCCTACCTGGAGGTCCTATTCAACCAGCAGAGGTAGCAAAAGCAGTGACAGAATTAAAGACGAAGAAAGCTCCTGGTCACGATAAGATTCAATCGGAGCATGTAAAATTTGGTGGTCAGCAGTTGCTCTGTGTATTAACACAATTTTTTAATCGTATTGTCATTGAAGGTCAAGTACCACTAAGCTGGAAACGTGGAATTATCGTACCACTATTCAAAGGAGGAACCAAGAACAAGACTTCTCCTGACAATTACAGGCCGATCGCGCTACTACCAACTTTTGAAAAAATATTTGAAAAGGTTTTAATGTCGCGTATTAAAACATGTAACTTTTACAAAACGTTTCCTTGTAACCAACAACAAGGGTTTCAGTCCGGTCTAAGTTGCCTAACTACCTCTTTCAATTTGCAAGAGTGTATTCTCGCTAACACCGAACTAATAGCAAAGTTTACGCCGCATTTTTAGACACAAGAAAGGCCTTCGACACTGTTTGGCGAAAAGGCCTTATGTACAAGTTGCATAGTCTTGGTGTCAAAGGTAAACTGTTAAAACTTATAGATAATCTACATGTGGAAAATACTAATGCAGTGGTGGTCAATTCAGTCCAGTCTCACTGGTTCGATGTCTCACAAGGTGTCAAGCAAGGTGGTATTCTCTCGACATTCTTGTATTTAGTATACATAAATGACCTTATTATTCAACTAAGAGACTCTAACTTAAGTGTAAAAATTTATAACACAAACTGTGGTAATCCAAGCTTTGCTGATGATCTGGCATGTATCAGCCTAAGCCCCAAAGGTTTACAGGGTATGCTAGACTTGGCTTATAACTATGCAAACAAATGGCGATACAAATATAACGTTGAAAAATCAGCTGTGCTGATGTATGGTCTGACAGAGCAATCCTATAATAACATTAGCTATACCTGGTATATGGGCAATGATACTGTACCTATCTACAAGGATTACACTCATCTAGGAATAGAACAAAACGTATTTTTCCAAAGTAAACAAAGGACACAAGGTCGATGTGAAAAAGGACGTAAAGCATATTTTGCGATATCAGGAATTGGAAAGAGTGAAGTCAGTCCCAGAGTACTTGCCAGTTTATACACAAAAATAGTCATACCCACGGTTTTATATGGAGCTGAACTTTGGAACTCTTTAAAAACCTGTGATATTAACACTTTAAATACTTTTCAACATTTCATCGTTAAAAATATACAAGATTTTCCCCAACGGACACGTTCAGACATGTGCGAGAGCATGCTCGGTCTTTTACGGCTTACTTCTGAGGTAGATAAACGCAAACTTATTTTGTCCAAAAGCTTTGTACATTAAGTTTAGAAACTTTAACAAAACAAGTTTTTGTCCAACGTTTATACTCTTACTGTGAAAATCATAAAAGGACCCAAAAGGTTATATACCTGATATTTTTAAGATTCTACATAAGTACTCTCTCATCAATTATATAAATGACTTTATCTATCACCAGGTATTTCCCGATAGGCGAACTTGGAAGGCAATTGTCAACAATGCAATAAAGGATCACGAAAAACACGAATGGATATTAAGGACGTCTTATGACGAGGATTTTAGAAGGTTTAACAAGCTACATTCCAGATATTATACAGCCTCAGTTTGGAACTTCCCCACTAACACTGCAGAATTAGAATTATCACGACACACAGCCAAATTATGGGTATTACCATATTATAAAGAAGAACAGTTTTGTCAAGTTTGTAACCAAGTCTTCAAAGAATATGTATGTACATTTGATATGTCATTGTCCGTGTATTAACGATATTCGTCAGTTGTTCTTCGATACCGTATTAGACCGGTTTGGAGTATATTCGCAAGCGGAACTTTTTAATGCAATCTGACGAAGAATTATTTTGTTATTTACTTGGAGTACCATTGTCTTCGCTACAAAATCAAGAAATCACGCAACATGACTTTACAAGAATCGCCTATAACTTTCTAAGAATATCCTCATGCAGTCTACTATAGATATATAAGAAATATCTAAACGCTCTGTCAGGACCAAACACAGCTATACAATAATTTCATATTATACATATTAATATGTTTATATTTATCCATGCTGTTTTGTGCACTGTAATTGTGTTATGCATTAATTTATTTCACTACTTTGTACATATGTTAGATCTGTAAATATATTGTATTTTCATTATCTCTGCTAAAGAGGAAATAAAGAATGAATGAATGAATGAATTCGGTGTCTTCACATTTATCCAACATTTGATATTGTGGTATAGGAAAAGGTAAATTTTATGTTGGATAAATGACATCAAAGGAAAATGGAAACAATAGGTGGGCTTGGGTACTGTGAACAGGGAAATTCATACCTTCACCTTTTAAAAAAGATTAAATATACCAGGCCCCAGTTTCACAATCATTCACTCAATTGAGTGTACACTCAACTCAAATTTGGGGATATTTCAGTGTCAGTTTTTAAGACATTACACAGTTAAAATTGAGCATCTAATGTAATATCTAAATTGTTTTGTGCAGTTTTGTTGAACAAAACAAAATATTGTCTCATAAAACTTAAAGTTTTAAGATATTGATGAGAGAAAAATGGGAATATTTAAGTTGAGTGTACACTCAGCTGAGTGAATGATTGTGAAACTGGGCCCAGGTAAAATGAAAAGAAGTTTTATTTTCAAAGATTTTCATTGCACCTGATTTATATAATTCCAATTAAAAATAAAAAATAAAACAATATGATGGTGGAAAATGTAACAAAAAATGAACTGGGCATACAATGTTAAGAATTTGTTATCAGATTTAGGTATGACTGATCTCTGGTTAAACCAGAATCATATATATGTGAATTTTAATATCTTAAAACAAATATTAGAATATCAGTTCTTTCAAAGGTGGCAAACGATATTGAAAAGTTACTCAAAAATGAAAACTTATTTATTGCTAAAAGAATTACATATGGTACATTTTGTAACATGAAAATTGTCGAAAACGAATACCATTTTTTGTTAGTTTGTCCTGCTTATTCATACCTTAGACGTAGTTCTTCACCCAAATTTTTTTTTGTCATTGGCCAAATATCCATAAATTCAAACATATTATGACTTGTTCCAGTCACTATTTAAATAATAAATTATCAAGATTTTTGTATTTTGCATTTAAACATAGAGAAAAACTTTTGGTTTAAAATGTATGTTTTCTACTTTATAACACAACTTCATATTTAGATGTATCCTGTGTGCTATACATTTGTATTCGATTGTGATCAATGATAGCTATAAACATTGTAATGTTTTATGCTGAATAAAGATATTGATTGATATTAAGTATTTAATCTTAAACCAGTAACATTATTTTTAAAACCAATATCAAATATTTTTAAAAATTGAAATGACATTAAGCAATATAATGTTACAGTAACTGCATCACATTTTAAATAATAATATCAATTAGCACTATCACATAATTCTGAGTGTCAAAAAGAAAGAGAAGAAAAAGAAAAGAAAAATTAAATAAAAATAATAAATAAATAAAATAGTAGTTTTTTTTAATTTTTGGTTTAAACTTTAATATTTTTTTTATTAAATGTAACATTTTTGAATTTTATTAAGGTAGGAAATAAAAAAATTAATTTCAAAAATTCAACATATTTACTTTTTATTTATGGTTTACTTTTTATAGTAAAGGAACTTTTATTCTGGTAGGGAAAACTAACTGATCACACCACAGGTAAATAATCTTTAAGCCAATGGTGCGTAAATCCAATGTTGGATAAGTGTGAATACTGAATTTTCAAATGTTGGATAAACGTGAATGAACCGTTTAATTCTATTCGTCGGTGCATGGCTTCCCATTTCCATTGTAATTCTGCTTGTACGCAATTATATCTAATTAATCTAATTATCTAATTATAAAGGCTATATGCTTATGTAAAAAATAAACTAAATAAATAAAGAAATGAAAAAATAAGAAAATAAATCAATTTATAAATAACAGTATAATATAAAAATTATAAATCATAAATTATAAATCATAAATTATTAATCATAAATTATAAATCATAAATTATAAATCATAAATTATAAATCATAAATTATATATAAATCATAAATTATAAATCATAAATTATAAATCATAAATTATAAATCATAAATTATAAATCATAAATTATAAATCATAAATTATAAATCATAAATTATAAATTATAATTTTATAATTTTATAATTTTATAATTTTAAATTATAATTATAATTTAGATTTATTATATACAAATTATAATTTAGAATTATTATGTACAAATTATAATTTACATTCATTGTATAAAATTAAAATTTACATTATTTATATAACAATTATAAATTATAAAATTTACATTCATTATATAAATATAAATTATATTTTCTAAACAATAAAAATTGTAAATTATATTTTCTAAATAATAAAAATTGTAAATTATATCTTATAAATAATAAAAATTGTAAATTATATTTTATAAATAATAAAAATCATAAATTGTATTTTATAAATAATAAAAATCATAAACTATATTTTATAAATAATAAAAATCGTAAATTATATTTTATAAATAATAAGTTTAAAGTATTTTTTTAAAAAATAAAAATAAGATAGTAAGTTAAATATATCCTTTGATCTTTTGATCTTTCATTTTATTTGAATCCTTAAGTAATTACATTCGCGCGTGTCGGTTTCGTTCATAAAAGTCGGTTTCATTATTTATATAACTATTATAAATAATAAAATTTACATTCATTATATAACTATAAATTATATTTTCTAAATAATAAAAATTGTAAATTATATTTTATAAATAATAAAAATTGTAAATTATATTTTATAAATAATAAGAATTGTAAATTATATTTTATAAATCATAAAAATCATAAATTGTATTTTATAAATAAAAAAAATCATAAACTATATTTTATAAATAATAAAAATCGTAAATTATATTTTATAAATAATAAGTTTAAAGTATTTTTTTAAAAAATAAAAATAAGATAGTATGTTAAATATATCCTTTGATCTTTTGATCTTTCATTTTATTTTAATCCTTAAGTAATTACATTCGGGTTTCGTTCATAAAAGTCGGTTTTTTAATTGGCGGTTGATCAACTTAATAAAAATCATAATTTACGGCACCAGGAAAGTCTTAAAGGAAAAAAGGTGTTCCATCTTTCGGTAGTTCATTCATAAGGAAACACGAATTGAGCGTGCGCACCGAAGGAAATATGGCGGCTCGGCAAATATTGTAATATCGATAAAAAAAATGAGTATAAAGCGCTTATTTCTTCTATAAATGTGATTGAAAGTTATTTTAAACAGTGTTATATGTTGTTAGAAACCATAATTCAACGGAAAAACCCCAAAACAAGGAAAATAAAACCGCTTTATATTGCTTTATGTTGCTTTATATTATTTACCCCTATCGAATTTTCCTACTGATCTCTCTTTGACTTATTCCAGAGTTAGATAATGTCACAATTTTCTCTCTAAAATATTGCGATATACTTGTAACTGCAGGCATGTTTAATGAACGGATGTTTTATAGATAACGATCAAGGGGTCATATGGCCGAAAAAGTGCCGAGGAGCCGAGCGGCCGAAAAGGTGCCGAGCAGTCAAAAAGTGGCCGAAAAACAGCCGAGCGATGGACAGTAGCTGCCGAAAAGGTGCCGAGCTGTTGATTACTATTAGCCGAGACAAAATTGCCGAGGGGCCGAGACGAGCTGCCGAGTCGGCACTAAAGTGTTTAACTTTCGACAGGCCTGAACTGTATATCGATGAAACAAACAGTATGGAAATAAAAATAAAAATGCGAAAAAAGTAACATTTTTTGTAACAAATTTAACGAAAAAATTGAAATAAATTACTGCAAGATATACTAAATTTCAACGTTTTGTCATGTAATTCATATTATAGTTATTGAAGAAATGTATATATTTTCAATATTAATAGTTATCGGGAAGGGTGCAAAATGGCACAAAGCGCAGGCTTATAGGATCTAAGCGGTTCTCATCGTATATGTTCGAAATTCACTTCGCTTTTTTACATTGGTTAAAATATTATCTTTGGGTAAGTCCAAAGAGAGATAACTCTAGCCGTTTTAAAACTCGTGTGTCAATCGGAGTAATGTCTACAGTCATATACCACCATATTAAGATTTTTTTAATCATTTTATTTTATTATTATCGTTAGTACATGTGTATTATTTTTAATTTTAATTTTTTCTGTCGAGTTTGTCAACCCAGGAATTAGTAGAGATCAGAACTTGAAGAAAGTCATAGGAGTTCTGGAAACAAACTGACAAATCCATCTTCTTAGATCTTTGCTGAGTGGAATAAGAACCTAGACGCATGCTTGACTACCTGGCCACCTAGCCTCTATCTTTATTGGAAATCTCCCTATTGGGTCTTGGGCGGTAGTTCAGTTGGTAGAGTGCTCGCTCCGTAAGTGGGAGGTCGTGGGTTCGAACCCCTTACTGGGTCTGACCCAAGACTTGAAAGTGGTAGTGACAGTTCTTTCGTCTAACACTAGGCATAACGAAATGAAAGTCACGGTTCTTTCGGATGGGAACTTAAATATACGAGGTCCCGTGTCACGGTAGGCTTGGCACGATAAAGAACCACGCTGTATAATGCCATCAGCACAACGCACAGGCAAAATTTCTACACTTTCGCCCACAGCTGGCGACGTCTCGATATAAGTGAAATATGCTTGACTGTGACGTTATACACTATTACTCAACTCAACTCAACTCAACTCTATTGGGACTATACATAATACAAATACGCTTATATAATCAGTGGTTAGTTAAAACGTAAAACCTGAAAAGGGTTTAAATGAAGATGATAACATGTTTTAGCATCACCTTGAGTGCTTTTCGAAACTAGGAGGTGCTG
Source organism: Tegillarca granosa (assembly GCA_029721355.1). NCBI lineage: Eukaryota > Metazoa > Mollusca > Bivalvia > Arcoida > Arcidae > Tegillarca > Tegillarca granosa. The sequence continues at coordinate 26,263,493 of CM056608.1, forward strand.
TAAAACGTTGGTGCTCTCTTTAGACAATATGGCTTCAAACCACATTTTTCAAGTTGTACGTATTAGAGGAAAAAATCATGCCAGATGCATTTTGCATTTATATGCTGCGGTTATTTTCAAACTGGACAGTGGGCCTTTAGAGATAACATCTAAGTAGCTATAAGCTACTTTGCTATCATTTAGCCGGAATGATTTGCCATAACAGTATCATTTATCATAAATTTATCACAAACGCCATCGGAAAGCCCCTATCCATTCAATTACTCGCTTATTAGGCATTTGGAAAATCCTTAGGACACATAAGTAAACTAATGTCCTTGTTGACCCGGATATCCGGGATAAGTTATCAGGATGTGACTAAGTCACGTGTAGGTCAACAAGACCAACTGATAACCCAGTAACTACATGTTGGCTCTGTTTTGGATGGACAAATGACGTCAGACAAAATCGAACCAATAAGTATGGCGTCTGTAGTCTAGATGGTAAACTTTACTAATTTTTATGTGTTTATTTTAAGGGTGGCAGTATTAACTTTATTAATATTTGATATATTTATTTTTATATACAGGTAAATCCTAAATTTTTACCTGATTAGCCGTTGTTGATTATTTGCATTCCAGCTATTTTCATGATTTCATGTCATCACTGGGTGAGTGAAATTATGTTTTTAGCCACATCAGCAATTTTGCAGCCATTTTTGCGGCTAAATAAATGTAAAAGATAAAATTGTATCAATAAAAATCTAAATGTAAAATTCATAAGTATAATATTAAAAAAAGGTAAACTGATTGAAAAAAAAAATTAATATCACAGGCAAGCTATGTACAAAATACTTGAAAATTAATAATAAAACGATTAAATTTTACCATGTTTGTTTCCTGAAGGAATTGTAACATTTTATGTCCAATGACACTTGCATCGATGATGCTGAATAAAAAAATCCCCGTAGGTCTAAAGTCAACACAATCCAACAAAATGTACTGGATATTGTTGACTTTGACAAGGGATACAATGGGGAGAATGTTCTTTCAATGTCATCAATGGCAGTAACTGAATCGTACACTTGCTTATAGAAACAAGTGTAGTAATTTATTACAATTTCAACTGATTTCGTACTAACATATCGATTTGTCAAAATGTCACAATAAAGGTTTAGGCTAGACGAGAGATGTTAACGTTGTCATGTGCAGAAATTTGAATATTTCTTTTTGTAAAAAAAAAAAATCAAAATTCTGCACATGACAATGTTAAAAATATTTAACATAACTATAGAAATACAAATTTATGAAAACAAAAAGAAAATGATATTTAAAAGCAAACTTAGATAAGACATAAACGAAGCAGCACAAATATTAAATAAATAAACAGATAAATAAATAAATAAAATATAAATGGATAAAAGAAAATTTAAAATAGACTATAATGTAACAATAAAATGTTCTGAAAAATGTACGATTCACACTGTATTAAGGTTATCCTCAGCGGTTAACTGGGTGTAAAGAATAAACCCACAATTCAAAAAGAGTTGTTTATAGTAACAAAAAGGTTCTTTGCGCATTGCAAGTAAGCTAAAAGAAGAAAAAATAAAACATTTTTTAAGCTTTAGTGAATAATTCTATATATAAATAATATATAAAGTAAGAAAAAAATATAACTTTTAAGCTCGACATCGGTATACTGAATGTGACAACAAAGTGAAGTGGATTGAAGTAATGGTGTTCTGAAACCACATTTAAGGTTCTTTAACTTATATCGAGACGGTTAGTTCTGAAACGGTGGAGAAAACCTGAATACTTAGGAAAAAAAAAAAAAAAAAAAAAAAAAAAAACATCGACATTCCGCAAGCGAAATGACAAAATTTCTTTCCTCTGAACAGTATTCGAACTTAGGACCGTTGAGAGGCACTGTGATGTTTAGTCGACGCTTTGAACCACTCGGCCACAGGGCACCGACATAGAATTGGAAATTAATTAAACCATTTAATAGGAGTATCCATATCCGAAACTATCCGTGCACAAACCCAAGGTTCCACTTCCACTCTTAATTGCATTTATGCTCACGAGATCTATTACAAATTATATAGCCAAGTAATGCGTCTTCTCGTCTTCCGTAGTATTGACCCTTCTCGTTTTCCGTAGAATTGACCATTTTCATCTTTCGTGGTATTGACCCTTCTCATCTTTCCTGGTATTGACCCTTCTCGTCTTCCGTAATTGACCCTTCTCGTCTTCCGTAGTATATACTCATTTCAATTTATCATACACGAAGCCATGTGTATGTAACGTTTAAGGCATTGTGTACTATTACATAACCCAGACGATATCTAATTCTTCACGTGAAAAGTGTTTTATATATTATTTTAAATAAGCTTTATTATACATTTTAGCTGCACAATGTAACCCGGTATATAGACTGTTATATGTAACCTAGGAAACAGCATATCAAATATATTCACATGAGTGTGTATTAGTAATTTAGCACTTTTGACCTTGTCACACAGATAATGGTTTGAACCAGGATCTTATACCTTATATATATATTTGAATAGAGTAAATACATGTAGGTCAATGTTAGGTTGTCTTATGATCTAAATTCTATATTTGGTAACATGCGTTTAAATAGTTATTCTCATAAAACACGTGACATCATCTGCGTCTCAACCGTTCCTAAACATTGTTTTCTTAGTTACACCTAATAAGCAGACATTTTGTTAAATATTCTGTGCGAAGACAGATATTTTTGATATAAAATGGAGTTACAAGTACGGCACAGCGATGACATCGTCTAAATTAACATGGTTCAACAAGTACCGGCATTCAGGATGATATAAATAAGCGAAGGGAATTTCCAATTAGAAGCTTGGATCTATTTTAAGAGGTATGGATTATACAGAACATTTAAGTTACAAACATACTCCCCAAGAAATACCACTGCCTTATACAACGATTCCTCAAAAACTGCATCATTTTGCTTGTCTGACGCCAGATAGAGAAGCTATCGTGTTTCTTGACAAGAAAGGTCAAAGGTCAAGTATTACGTGCAAGGAATTGTTTAACGAATCTGTACTTTTTGCGAAAGGGTTAAGTGTTTTAGGTGTGAAGGCAAAAGAGAAAGTAGCTACAGCCATTCCTAATTGTAAAGAGTGGCTAATAAGTACATTCGGTACACAGATGTTCGGGGCAATCCCTATCCATTTTGTATTTTACAAACGTAGTGGTGAAGATGTTATTAATACCCTAAATCAGTCCACAAACTGTTCTATGATCTTACTTGATCCTGGCGAGGAAGACAATAACTGGGAGATCAGCAAATCATTTGTGAACGATTTCAGTTCAAAGGGATCAATTAAAAGTCTCAACATTCCTTCCCTTAGATACCTCGCGAGTACAAGGAATCCAAGGAACTATGAAACTTTGCTAATTAAGGACATTGTCAAACTTGGCCAACAGAATCCACAAATTCAGCTTCCAACAATTTCCCCGGATGATGTCGCTGCCATTATGTTGACTTCCGGCAGCACAGGGGTACCAAAACAGGTTCCCTACACCCATTTTGCTCTTCTTGTGTTTGGTTATCATTTGTGCTATACGTTTGATCTAAATACAGACGATGTATTTTACAATGACAGGATATTCTCGTGGATTGTGGGATACCCCACATGTTTCTTGTACATTGGTTCAAAAAGAGTCACGGTATCAAAACTACCAGGTGATTTAACTTTACTAGAACAAAACAAAATAATGGCGGCAAATATTGAGAAGGAAAAATGCAATGTGGCGATTTTAAGTGGCGCGTGTATATATGACATGATTCGTAACGGGATTCCCGAGTGTAAACAATTGCCTCTCAAACTTGTGGCAACAGCGGGATTCCCAATAGCTTCTTATTACTCCAAAATTACCGGAAAATTAACTAAAAAATTTGCAATATCTTATGGCACGACAGAGATAGGAACAATTGCCGGAATTATATTTATGGCTGATTCTTTAGAACAAAAGAACTTTGTTGTTGGTACACCGGTTCCCGGAGTTGAAGTGAAAGTAGTGGGATTTGATGGTAGCAGCATGGTCCCGATCAATAAGATAGGCGAAATTTATGTTCGTCACCCTGCTAGACCACTAGGTTATTCTGACCCAAGACGAAATAAAACTGTTTTTACTGAAACCGGATGGTATAAAACAGATGATGTTGGAATCATGATGGAGAACGGAAGTTTGATCGTCTGCGGAAGGAAATCGGACACCATTAACTGCGGTGGGGAGATGATTTCATCATCCTACATGGAAATGGAATTACAGGAGCATCCGGGCATTCAGTCCGTTATCGTGATGCCGGTGAAAAATATACAAACATTCCACGATATCTGTGCTTGTATTGTACCCAAACCAGGATACAATCTCACAGAAAATGTAATGGAAGAGTTTTATCAAGGTAAACATATTATTAACAGAGCTACTGCAGCGAGGAAACCAAAATATTATTTATTTTTTGACAAATTTCCGAAAACAGCAACAGGAAAAATTGCACGGAATGAACTTTTACAGGAAGTTAAAAAGAGAATTGAATCAAAATCATCAAAATCTGTCAATCAAGATAAAGGATACACCAGCCAGTGAAAAACTTTTGTATAGGTCACCATGTTGTTTTTTGTAAGAAAAACGTATTTAATTAACCATTTTAAAAAAAGCTTGATTTTTTAAGTGGTAAACATTTCTGGTTTACGTTTTTTTTAAGTATTGAAAATTCATTTAAATTTCCTGTAATTCTGTGCCGTAAACAATTCGATTTGCAAGTAGAAAACATGAACCTGTGTACAATTGAAAAATTTAAAATTCTTTATTGTTAATAAGATTTATTTAAGAAAAACACAAAAATGTATAGAATCCTTCTTGTATTTTTTTTCATGATCTCGGATGCATTAGCTCTTGCAATTAATATTCTTTCACTTGTTAATTAACTTATTTTAACGCTGCATTAAGTTTTCCAAAGAAAAAAAATAAAACTGTGCTAATCTAATAAATGATGCTCCTAATGAACAATGTTACATTTGGTTCAACGATAAAAGCTCAAATAAATACAGAAATTACAGTATTTACCCAGCGAGATGCAGCATTTGGGATCTAATATTAGAAAATGGTTTCGTCATCAAAACCCGGGTCATTTAAACAAAACTTTCAAAATGTTGAAATACGATAAATCAAACACAGAACTTCGTTGAATTTGTCATTTGTGACTTAGTAAGGGAAAAATAACACCATTTCAAATACATCTGGATATTAATGAAGGACAATTAATGCAATCTGTCATGTTTCACTTTCGATTCTAGGCTTTTCCGTACATCCGTGCGCATGCTCCAAGCTCATAATTACCATCGTAGAACACTGACCAACCGGTCAAAGGATTCCGTTTAATTACAGCTAAAAGAAATGAAATTTTAGAAAATGAATGTCACGGATCGTGGTTAGAAGATATCTACTTTTAAAAAAATATATTTGTAGAAAATCAAAAAAAAATTCAGAAATTTGGTAAACTTAATGCAGCTTTAAGTTTTCTTGCGAAACAAATTGTGTACATAGTACTCTTTGCAAATCTTTTCAATGTTGTTTTAAAAATGTTAAAAGTAACAAAACGAGAAATTAATTCAAAAATGACAAATTTTGTTCTCTTTTTTATCAATTTCTACAATAATAATAATAATAATAATAATAATAATAATAATAATAATAATAATAATAATTATTATTATAATAATAACTTTATAACCGTAAAACTACATCCATCGTTATAACATACATTTGGATACAGTATATGGTGACAAGACGGTGACAAAGAACAAGTAATATATATGGTATAATTACTTAAACCACCGTCATGAAAACATTTAGTACATGTAATTGGAAACTAAAATGTGAAACTAGATCTTTTTAAATAAAAACATTGTTCTATTTAACCCTTTCTATGTATTTTAAAAATGGTATGAAAAGTGGTTGTAAAGTCAATCACAGGGGGGTAAGCTGATGACGGTCATCTCAAGCTGGCGGACGCAGATTTAGGTGGGTACGATTTTCCTTGGTTTCTCTTTGTTTAGTTGGTGCACTATTAATTCAACACATCGGTTGCTTCGATATTTATACATTAATGGAATTTGAAGCGTACGGTTTTTACAAATTTTGCTTTATCAAGCGTTCTGTCCGTAACTACATGCTGTCGTTACGGACATCATTTTGCGTAGTTACAGGCATCTCGGCGAAAAATTACTGCAGTTACGGTCATCAGCTTACCCCGTTATAAGTATAATGTTATAAGTATAATTAAGAAACGTAAGTCTTGTCATGTGATATTTTTTTAATTTTTATAACACAAAACATTCGGAAAGTAGCACATGACAAATGTGTCAAATGCAAAGTGTTGAGTTTAATAAATAAATAAATAAATAAATAAATAAGTAAAGCGTTTCAAAATTTTGTCGTCATGTGCAATATCTTTTTATATTCTTTTGATTTTTCAAAAATCAAGTATTTGCACATGACATTTTTTCTAGTAAAGAATAGCATTTCTGTATTATTAATCATTTTAAAAAAAATATTTGTTTATTATTATTTTTGTAGCCACAATATTCTTTAGTTTACAAATTATTTTCAAACTTTTTGCATTTTTTATTGTCTCTACTGATTTTATGACATACAGGTATAATTATTTAAAAGGGCATAAGGCATTTAAGCAAGATGTTTTTTGCAATAATTATTTATGATATCAATCTATTTTTAATAAAACTATAAATAATAGCTCCATTAAACACCGTGGAATCACATATGTTCGTGGGATTTTAAATTTTGCGTATTTGTAATTTTAGAAATATTTCGTATTTGAATAAAATTGTGAAATTATGTTTTATATAAATTTAAACTCAATGGCGTTTTGTTCAGTCAAAACTTTTGCCGACATTTAATTTCGTGGTATTCAATGGCCACCAAAAAAAGCAAAATTTAATATCATTGTGAATATTTATAGTTTAAATAGAGTGTAACATGTTGTATGTAAATTAGAGATTATTGATTGGCTTGTTTTAGATGTGTCACTGAATATGACAAATAATGTATATATACAAGAATATGGCATGTTATTTATCAAAATACATTTATAAATTATAATCCAAAGTAATTTTTTTAATTGTTTATAGATATTTATAACATTGACTTATTGTAAAAACGACTCATTATAAGTTAATAGTACTTATATCTACAAGATGGTTAGGTTATTTTTATTTATAACTGTTAAGACTCTGAATTTTTTCCTTTTAACTACGACCGCCTCTGTGGCTAAAAATCAGAGTGTCCACCTTGAGAGCGGAATGATGTTGGATCGAATCCTGACCGGGGTTTTACATAAGACTTAAACTTGGAGATATTGCTGCCTCGACTGGCGCTCGGCATAAGAAGGACACAGTATCTACTGGGTCATTCGGTTACAGAATAATGTTACTCCTTGTCTGCGGCATACTGACTCAGTGAGCTAGCACTTTAACCAAAAGTAGCTCCGAGTGCGCGTCAATACAAGACACACTATAATACACACTCGCACATCACACAAATACACGAACGAGTTCTTAGATTAATCGTTCGAGAATAATACTCTTACTCTCCTTAAGAATAGCTGAAAAACGACAGATGCGACGTTAAACAACAATACAGCCAACCAACCATTTGATAACACGCTACTGGTCTAGTTATTTGTATCAATATTTGAATTTAAGATATGGGGCATAATCTACTACACATACTTATATTTAAAAGCCAGCCTGTCCATACGGAATATGATCATATATACATATATATTGAGAGACCTTTGCTGACAAATGGCATTAAAAACTGGGTTCACAAACACGTTAATCTGTTATTGTTTACCTAGGCAAGGGGACAATATACTGATTGTCATTATCAGATATAATATTGCATAAAGCTTATGTAAATTTCACAGAAATCGGTATATTTACAATGATATTGAAATGTATTATTTGTTCTGTAGACGCACCTGTCGCATAGTAATACAGGTATAACAAGTTTGTTTTGTTTTTATGATTTATTATTCCTGTAATTAAGGCTCCTTGATACAGTTAAACTTTTTTATCAGTTTGACCTATAGTTGAATCTGAAATTTGTAATTTTGACCGCTAGATACAGTTAAACTTTTTTATCAGTTTGACCCATAGTTGAATCTGAAATTTGTAATTTTGACCGCTAGATACAGTTAAAATTTTTATCAGTATGGCCCATAGTTGAATCTGGACTTTGTAATTAAGGCCGTTAGATACAACTGGTCCAATTGTTAAAATCGCAGTTACGAATCAGTGTCTTAACGACATCACGTTGGTTCGAATCTCAGTGGCTCATTGGTAGAACGTCCGTCTTAAAAGCGGTAGGTCGTTGGTTCGAATCCCGACCAGGTAAAACATAAAACTTTAAAATTGAGATATTGCCTTCTCGACTGGCGCTCGTCATCAGAAGGTTAGAGTATAGACCTGATGTTAAGATAATGGATTGGGGAGTAGTATGATTACATGCGGCATACCGACTCGGTGAGCTAGCACCTTACCAAAAAGTTGCCCTGAATGCGCGCAAATACACGGCAAGCCAAAATACACATTTACACATCACAGGCATACACGCACTTGTTCTTAGATAAATCATCAGTAGTTAATAACTTTGTTCTCGTCGCAAATTTATAAAAATTGCTAATGCGACGTTAGACAACATTACAGAAACAACACTATAAACTGAAGGACTTAATATTTGCTGGGATAAATTGTTTAAAGCATGTTTAATATAATTAATTGATTTGTCATGCACCAGCATTGTATAATTTTTTGCTGTCATCAGACTAGATTATTTTTAGAATATATTGTCCAAAAACAAATGCATTTTTTTAAATCAATATATTGATCAACTTATCGATCTCTGAACTTTAAACAGTCGAAAGTTATTTACTTCAGACACATAGGTTCTGACAGCAAATATAGTCTTGTTTGAAAGCTATGGTAACACTTTGGAATTTTTGAAAAAATGTAGGTTGATTAATTGTACTGCTGTTAAACGTCGCATCTGCAATTTTTCAGCTGTTTATGACAAGAGAGAAAAATAAATAATTTTTTGAAATTGATAAATCTAAGAGAAAGTGTGTGTACCTGCGCGCGCGTGTGTACTAAGGTCTGCCTCGTATTAGCGCGCAATTGGGGGTTATGTATATAATAATAATAATAATAATAATAATAATAATAATAATAATAATAATAATAATGAAAATTATGAGTTGAGTAATGGTGTTTAACGTCCAAGTCAATAATATTTCACTTATATCGAGACTTCGCCAGCTATAGGCGAATGTGCAGAAATTTTGCCTGTGCGTTGCGCTGATGACATTAAACAGCATGGTTCTATATCGTGCCACGTCTACCGTGCCACGGGACCTCGTTTATTTTAAGTTCCCATCCGAAAGAACCATAGGTGAAGTTCAGGCGAATCACAAGCAACCAGATACACATACATCTCGTTAGCTTGGAATTTTGGAATTTGGCGGGTACTAAATCAACAGTTTTTATTCACGTGTTATGTTATGTTTTTTTTTTCTCCTTTTTTAGCTCACCTGACCGAAAGGTCATGTGAGCTTATGGCATGGCGGGGCGTGTTTAGTGCGTTCGTGTGTGCGTGCGTGCGTCGTTAACACCTATTTTCGACTTCTCCTCCAAAACTGCTGGACAGATTTCAATGATACTTGGTCAGAAGCCTATATGGGCCGGTGCAATTCAGATTTGTTCATGGCGTTGCCATGGCTACCAAAACTAGGTCAAGGTGACCTAGGGGTCCAAAAATCTTAAAAAATCTTCTTCTCAAAAACCGATGATGGGAGAAAAAAATCTGATGAGATATTTGGCTTCTCTAGGGTCTTAAGCCTATAGTTTGTTCATTTCGTGAAATTTGGTCGAAAAATGGGTTACGCGTTTTTGCGTTTAATTTAAAAAAATTCGTAAAATGGCTTCAAATTGTTATAACTTGACTATTTGAACAGATGATGACATGGGGTTTTCAGTTTTGACTTTTTCTTGAAATGACCTTTAAATTAGGGTCAAGGTCACAAATCAAGGTCATGACCTAATTTTTGATTTATGCAGTTTTGGGCAATTTTCTTGCAAATATTAAGAGATACATGACATCAAATCATTGTTAAAATGTTCAGCATGACAAAATTTTAAAAGGTACCAAGTTTCATAACTATAAGATAATCCATGTAGGAGTTGTTGCCCCTGAAATGTTATTTTTGGCTTTTAAATACCAAAATTGTGCATTAGCTTGAAAACTATAATCTTTTTGTATAGGCATGTATATTAGAATATTGTAGGTATTTTGACAATGATCATTTTGATATATGGTTCAAGGTCATATCTTCAAAGGTCAAGGTCACAGTTGCAAAAAAAGACTTAAATTGCTAATTATCTTGAAAACTGTTAACTTTTTGTATAGGCATGTATATTAGAATATTGTAGGTATTGTGACAACGATCATTTTGATATATGGTAAGAGGTCATACGTTCAAAGGTCAAGGTCACAGCTGCAAAAGAAGACATAAATTGCTAATTATCTTGAAAACTACTAACTTTTTGTATAGGCATGTATATTAGAATATTGTAGGAATTGATATGGTGATCATTTTGATATATGGTTCAAGGTCTTATGTTCAAAGGTCAAGGTCACAGCTGCAAAATAAGACTTTAATAGCTAATTATCTTGAAAACTGTTAACTTTTTGTATAGGCATTTATATTAGAATATTGTAAGTATTGCAGCAACGATCATTTTGATATATGGTTCAAGGTCATGTGTTCAAAGGTGAAGGTCACAGCTGCAAAAGAAGACATAAATTGCTTATTATCTTGAAAACTTTAACTTTTTGTATAGGCATGTATATTAGAATATTGTAGGTATTGACGTGGTGATCATATATGGTTCAAGGTCATATATGTTTAAATGTCAAGGACATAGCTGTATAAGTATACTAAAATTTGTTAAATATTTGGAAATTATTCATTGCATTATAGTAACTTCATGCATATTATATCTGCTACTTATAAATGAAATGTGACTGGATATATTTCTGATTAAGTTTTGTGGGAGTTCTTAACCTGAGAAAACTTGTAAAGTTTCTGTACCTAATATATTGTCTTTTGCGCTTTGCAAACAATTTTGGACGTATCCTCAGGTGAGCGTTAAGGTCCATGAGCCTCTTGTTTATAATTAGTATGGCATTTGGTGCATAGATGAAATTTTACAAGTAAAATTGTGCGACTGACATTTTGACAGCTTTTATGAAATTAAATGAATGTAATTTATCTGCATATTACTAAATATTGACACACGCATTTTGAATACCTTTCATGCACTTTAAGATCAATAATTTATTTTTCACCTTTGTTTCTTTTCATAGTTTTTGTCCTGGTTGTGGGTCAATAAGATATATAATTAGTTTCTTAACGAATTTGAAATATTTAAAATAAATTGCCTTAATGCACTTAACGTTTTAGTTATGGTTTTGTGGTTTTTGTTGTCAAAGTTTTAAATAAATTTAACTCCGTTAAAAATAGATATACTACTCTACTTTTTATTAAACACAAAAATACCGGACCACGTTCAAATCACAATCCTGAAATGGAATCCAGCAAACACGTGAACTTCTACATGGGAAGTGAGGCTGGGTGCCCCGGAAGGGTCAGCACCTGCTTGTCTAGCTAGCATTTCTAAAAAAATATTACCAGGTTGGTTTTGATAACATTCGACTACTTCAAACAACATCTGTATACAAAAAATTTAAATGAATATAAATAAATAAATAAATAAATAAATAAATAAATAAATAAATAAATAAATAAATAAATAAATGTCGTATACTTCACGTAGTATGATATCGCGGGGTTTTGGTCCAAGAAGCATTGTCAGATTAAAAATGGTTGTAATTAGGGCACTAAAGTTGTTTATCATATTCCACCACCTCTTCAAGGTGCACCACATTCTTGACACCATTGACTTGAAAGTTCCTCACCTTTGACCTGGAAGTACTAGACTCATACCGTTGTGGCTGATGTTAATATATATGTACTTTTCGCCTCTATATTTTCGCTTTTGCTCTGCTTTTCAAGTATATTTTTTCGTATTGTAGTACAAAAATTGTTGGCCTGTTTTAAAGTCATATGATAGATCAATGTTCCCTAAAATGAACAAGCGTAAGGCATTGGTTTCTAAAATACATTATCTTATACAAGGCAAACTTTACTAGAGGTGCAATGAAACAACGGGGTTTTATTCCCCAGTCAATGAGCATGCAAGTCCTTAGTATACGGACTTCATTACTTCAGCATGAGGATTATTTCGAGTTGCTTTTTATCTAGGTAATGAGAAATCTTGTGACTTATAATCCATTGCTTTATACTATTTAAACTTTCACTAAAAACAGAAAACGAAATGCATCTGTGTTAAGGCCACTTATGATGAATCATTCGACTATATATAATGTCAAGGTATAGAGTAGCACAGTTCATGATCTAACCTTGCTGTTCCACGTAGTTTACAACCAGTGTCTGAAACAAATATTGTACAAATGACAACTTACTTTGATAATGTCAATAAAGAAGAATTTGTGCTTGTCTAAATTTAAAATTAATGCTATTTTCTCAAAAGGTATAGTCAAGGTGAAATAGCACTTAGACTCTTTACCCTATCAAGCCCGGTCCGTTACATGATCAGGTATGAAGCACCCTAATAAGCTTATAAGTTTATTTTGATTTATTTTAATTCTATTTCCTTTTTATTTATTTATTTATTTATTTGTTTGTTTGTTTATTTTTTCCTAAGAAAAAAATTGCACATGACAAATGCGCTTGATGATGATTAGTGGATTCTGTGTTTTGAAAGATGAAGTAAGGGCAGTAACTCGTGGTAAATATATGCTGCCTTATTTCACAGAGAACGAAAAAAATTGCACATGACAAATGCGCTTGATGATGATTAGTGGATTCTGTGTTTTGAACGACGAAGTAAGGGCAGTAACTCGTGGTAAATATATGCTGCCTTATTTCACAGAGAACGAAAAAAATTGCACATGACAAATGCGCTTGATGATGATTAGTGGATTCTGTGTTTTGAACGACGAAGTAAGGGCAGTAACTCGTTGTAAATATATGTTGCCTTATTTCACAGAGAACTTACTGTAGAATTTTGGTATATAACATTTCACGTTGTGACTTGTGTGTGGCTTGCCTGAATTTATGGCAACCACTGATATTTATTAATCATATTCAGTTTAAGTACTGGAAATTACATTGTATGCTGTCATTAGGGTGTCATTAGGGGGTCCAACGTAAGTTGGTTAGAGAAATCTTATTTGAATAATTTGGATTGATTTATTAATTTAATGGAGTTTTACGTTCCAGTCAAGAATTCACTTATATCAAGACGTCACCAGCTATAGGTGAAGTGGCAGAAATTTTGACCTTTGCAGTGCCCTCAGGGAAATATGCAGGAGGGTTCTTTAACGTGGCATGCCTGTCGAGACACGGTTTTTAAGGTCTCATCCGAAAGACCCCATTACTTTCATTTCTAAATGCCTAGTACTTGGGAGGGGGGATTGGATGCCAAAGCTACGGTGGCACAGAGGTGACATGAAATATATTTTTCATATTAATTACTTGCGTAGTAGTAACCAATACGTGCGCAAGGATTACCTTTTACGTGCACACGTATAACGTATTGGTTACTACGTGCGCACGTATTGGTTTCTACGTGCGCACGTAATAGGTTAATACGTGCTCACGTAAATGGAAATACGTGCGCACGTAATAGGTAATACGTGCGCACGTTATACGAAAAATACATTTCATGCCACCTCTGTGCCACCGTACAAAGCCGACTTTTATGATGTGCTGTTTGTGTTGACATTGCAAATTTGTCGAGTTTGTCTTCAAAAGTTTTGTTTTATAACTCATGATCTTTCAGAATTTAAACTTTAGAGGGAGGAGAGAAGTTTTGAGATTCGAAACGTAACATACAGTTATCTGTTAAAGACCATTCAGACAACAAAAATATGAAACTAGAATGTATACTTGCGAGCAAGTATATGTCTGTGTATCAGCTCTCTAATGTGGTGCTCCAAAAAGCGGAGGAAATTTCAAGAAAGAAAGAAAGAATTCTCTGGAATTCCATGGTTTTGACCGGATTTCTCCGAATTCCGAAAAACGGCGAGGAAGCGACCTCCCCATGGTCAATCCCTACCAGTCGACAAAATTTCAACCTGATCGGATAAGAAATGTAGAAGGAGATGTCTCTAAAAAAATCTGCCTTAAGTAACAATAACTCGGATGTCTGCTGATAGATCTAAATAATATCCTCTATGTTTCCAAGTGAACTCCGTCATGGCCGGTCATAAGCCCGGATAAAAAAGGAGGAGGGTTGGGCGTGGGGTCAGCACCACCGCCCTGTAAAAACCACTTCGCTACAGAAACATTGACGACTATCCTTTGTGAGATTCGGTGGACCCAATCTGGTCAGCGACGACTGAATAACAGGAGAAACCATTCTATACTCTGGACATCAGGAGGATGGCCCCCCATTCATGCTAGGGGTAGGACTTATGATGGGTAAGGAAACACAGAAGGCACTTATAGGATGGAAACCAAGAGGGCCACATCATTTAACAGCATCCTTTAAGACTAAGCAGAAAAACATCAAGATGAATTTAGTTGTATGCTATGCCCCAACGAATGACAGTAATGAAGAAGAAAAGGACAGTTTCTATGAGCAGCTCAATACCATCTTAGAACAGCTTAGCAGTAAGGACATCAACATACTCATAGGAGACTTCAATGCAAAGATAGGAAGTAATAACACCGGCTATGAGGAATTCGTGGGAAACAACAGATTGGGAGAAATGAACGAAAACGGAGAAAGGTTGGCTGATGCCTGTGCACTCAACAACCTTGTTATTGGTGGAAGCATATACCAACACAAAAGGATACACAAGGCAACATGGATATCCCCAGACCATGTGACTGAGAACCAGATAGACCACATCTGTATAGGGAGGAAGTTTCGACGGTCAATACTGGATGTTCGAGTTAAGAGAGGAGCAGATGTGGCCTCAGACCATCACTTGGTAACAGCAAAGATCAAGCTAAAGCTGAAAAAGAACTGAACCAAAAACGAGAGAAGGAATTCAAGATTTAATGTCAACTTTCTTAAAGACGAGGCAATCAAGGGGAATTCAAACTGGCACTGAAAAACAAATTCCAAATACTCCAAGAGCTTATTGTGGACGACCAAACAGAAATAGAACAACAATGGACGGAGTATAAAGAAGCAGTTGTTGCAGTTTGCGAAGATGTCATTGGAAGGAAGAAATCACTACAGAAAGAATAGATATCAGCAGAGACATACAGAAAGATTGAGACCAGTAAAAGAGGAAAGAGGCAGTAAACAACAGCCGAACAAGAACAGTAAAAGCCAAAGCTCAGGAAGAGTACAACAAAGCAAATAAAGAGGTCAAGAAAAGTGCAAGGAAGGACAAGAGAGACTATGGCGAAGATCTGGCAGTACAGGCAGAATCAGCAGCAGCAGCAGCCAGGAACATGAAACAACTCTACGATATAACTTAAAGACTTGCAGGAAAAAGTACACCACCAGAGAGGCTAGTTAAAGATAAGGAGAGTAAAACAATCATGGAAGCAGACAGGCAACTCAACAGATGGGCAGAACATTTTGAGGAATTGTTAAACCGACCATCGCCAGCAAATGTACTTGAGATTACAGAAGCAGAAGCCGATCTCCCTATTAACTCTAGACGCCCAGATGAGATCCCAGCAGAGGTTTTGAAGGCAGACCCAGAAAACATGGTAGAGAAACTATATGATTTGTTTGGAAAGATCTGGGAAGAAGAAGATATACCATCAGACTGGAAGGAGGGTCACTTGATCAAACTACCGAAAAAAGGAGATCTCAGTATTTGCTCAAATTACAGAGGAATCACCCTACTGTCTGTTCCAGGAAAGATATTCAACAGAGTAGTACTAGACCGTTTGAAAGGACCAGTTGACCAGAAATTGCGAGGTCAACAGGCCGGCTTCAGCAGTCCATGGAATGGAATTCCTCACCTTATGTAAACTTCGTGGATTACGACAAAGCATTCGACAGTTTGGACAGAGGAACACTATGAAAATTTCTACGGCATTACGGAATACCAGAGAAGTTTGTCAATATAATAAGGAACTCATATGAGGGAATGTCATGCAGAGTAGTACATGATGGGCAACAGACTAAGAGCTTCCAGGTCAGGGCAGGAGTAAGACAAGGCTGCCTCCTCTCGCCCTTTCTGTTCCTTCTAGCCATAGACTGGATCATGCGCACCATCACATGTGGAAAGAGAAATGGCATTCAGTGGACACTGTTAAACCAACTTGATGACCTTGACTTTGCAGATGACCTGGCACTTCTGTCACACACACATAGACAGATACAGGAAAAATCTTCATTATTGAGGGACACCTCAGCAAAGGTAGGACTTAACATCCATAAAATAAAGACGAAGATCCTTAAGGTCAACACCACTAGTAATGAAACAATAAAACTGGATGATGAATCACTAGAGGAAGTAGAGTCCTTCACATACATTGGAAGTGTAGTGGACAATCAGGGAGGCACGAAGGCCGACGTGAAGACCAGGATTAGCAAAGCCAGAGCAGCATTCATCCAATTGAAAAAAAAAGTTTGGAGCTCAAAAGTATTGAGTCGCTATACCAAAATCCGACTTTTTAACTCCAACGTCAAATCAGAGCTGTTGTATGGAGCAGAGACCTGGAGATCCACAAAAACAACGATCAGTAAGATTCAGACCTTCGTCAACCGGTGTCTGCGTCGTATCCTCTCAATAAGTTGGCCAGAGACCATACGGATCAACCTCTGGCAACAGCCGAATCAGCGACCAATGGAGGAAGAAATTCTCAGAAAGAGATGGGGTTGGCTGGGCCATACTCTTAGAAAACCAGCAACCAACACAACCAGGCTGGCACTTACTTGGAACCCTCAGGGAAAAAGAAAGAGAGGAAGACCCCGCAATGCATGGCGCCGAGACCTTGATGCAGACGTCAAGCTGACTGGAAAGACCTGGAGACAGCTAGAGATGATGGCACAAAACAGGAGAGATGGAGGGCAGTCGATGATGGCCTATGCTTCAGGAGGAGTGATTGGCCTAAGTAAGTAATGTTTCCAAGTGGTGATCGTCGGCCATTTTGGCAAGGGCTAAAAAAATCGATTTCAATTTTTGAGTTAAGTAATGGTGTTTAACCTCCCAGTCAAGAATATTTCACATATCGAGACGTCGTCAGCTATAGGCGAAAGTGCAGTACCCACTTTCAAGTCTTGGGTCAGACCCGGTCGGGTATCGAACCCACAACTTCCCAATTACGAAGCGAGCACTCTACCAACTGAGCTACCGCAATGGTGATTTCGATTTTTCATTGTTGCGTTGGACCTATACTGCGTCATGTAGAATATGTCATTTCTATATATTTAAATTTTAAAAAATCTCTGATACTGAAAACATTCTTACTAGAATTTCAGAATTGACAAAGACTGGTACAACCAAATCATTTATAAGGTTAAGTTGGAAAGCAGTATCTTTTATTTAAGGCTGCATTAAGTTTACCAAATTTCTGAATTTTTTTTGATTTTCTAAAAATATATTTTTTTAAAAGTAGATATCTTCTAACCACGATCCGTGACATTCATTTTCTAAAATTTCATTTCTTTTAGCTGTAAATAAACGGAATCCTCTGACCGGTTGGTCAGTGTTCTACGATGGAAATTATGAGCTTGGAGCATGCGCACGGATGTACGGAAAAGCCTAGAATCGAAAGTGAAACATGACATATTGCATTAATTGTCCTTCATTTATATCCAGATGTATTTGAAATGGTGTTATTTTTCCCTTACTAAGTCACAAATGACAAATTCAACGAAGTTCTGTGTTTAATTTATCGTATTTCAACATTTTGAAAGTTGTGTTTAAATGACCCGGGTTTTGATGACGTAACCATGTTCTAATATTAGATCCCAAATGCTGCATCTCGCTGGGTAAATACTGTAATTTCTGTATTTATTCGAGCTTTTGTCGTTGAACCAAATGTAACATTGTTCATTAGGAACATCGTTTATTAGATTAGCATCGTTTTATTTTTTTCTTTGGAAAACTTAATGCAGCTTTAAACTGACATGTCTTTATTATAATAAACACTGTGAAAAAATAATGATTATAATCTGAGTGATCTCCCTTTAATCACACTTGGCATATTACTTGATGTGTTATAGGTTATATTTGTTTCATCTCTATAGAGTATTTCTTTTATTAAAAATAGATATATGGAGTATGTTTTAAAAT
Source organism: Tegillarca granosa (assembly GCA_029721355.1). Lineage (NCBI taxonomy): Eukaryota > Metazoa > Mollusca > Bivalvia > Arcoida > Arcidae > Tegillarca > Tegillarca granosa. The sequence goes on from CM056608.1 coordinate 26,281,960, forward strand.
CTCAACTTATATATACGAGATATAAAACAAATTACATAGTGTTATAATTATATGACTTAAATTACCTGTCCCTGAATTTGACAAGCTAACACGCGTCGTTTTCGCTTATTTCCCGATCGTTCTATTTTGAAAAAAAAAAAAAAGACGGCAATGAAAAGAAAAATTCATAGCTTTGTCATATTCAAATTTTGAATATTTCAGTTTACTTAAAAATAAAACTTTTTTGTATGACACGGCCGTTCACAATGAAAGAAAGTACATGTAATGTGCAATCAAAAAAACATGAGCTTTGTTATAGCCAAATCCCTCAAGAACACTACACAATAGAAGAAAATGATAGATCAAACACATCTTAGACACAATTGATTATAAAACTCCGATTGTTTATATTCAATATTTGCCTAGCATGTCTTTACGTTTTTGAATTTTACATGGTTGTTGAATTTTTAATGAAATTGAATGAAACAGGAAGTTAAAAAAATAAAACATAAATATTTGATCATACAAACACAGAGCAATATAATTAGGTCTATACTTGGAAGGACTTCCATTTGTACCCCCCACCCAAATTTACTTTTTAGCTAAATTAATGGTTAAATGATATAATAATTCAATATTTTACATTTTGTGAAGGAAAATTTTTTTTAAAAATCTACACTGGTTTTAATGGGTGGGGGGTACAAAAGGAAGTCCTATCCTATACTTATCGTACAGCAAATATTCATTAATATACAAGATCATAATAAACTGCTCAAAAACCAACTGGTATAACCTGTTTCCTTAGAAACCAATTATACTTTCAAATCCAGATTCACTCCAAACAGGGAGTGAATTATTGTTTAAAGCGGAATCGTCATTATTGCAGCTGCTATTTACGGCTAAACTCCAAACAGGCAACATGGTATTTTAAATGGTGAATTAAATCCTTGAATTCTGCAAAAAATCATACCTTTATATTGCATATTTTGCATACTTTGAAAAACATTAAAAAAAATTATTCATATGTTACCAGAGACCTGCATTACATTGTTGAAAAGTATGAAGAGTATGCCATGAAATTGGGACGGTTAAGAGCGGGCGTTACAATAAGATGTCAGATCAGATGACCATGACTGCCAAAAGGGAAGACAAAAGAACAAATATTGTAAAAGAACACCTATCAATCGATTGGAGATATATGTAATAAAATAAATAATGTTCGAGCCTTTAAAAGCTAAGCGCAATAGATAACGCTCTGGATCCTGAAAGCTTATTGATGTCATGTCATTTAGTATACAGTTGAAATGAAACGACTCGGTGAGTGAATTAGGTTAAAGGAATTGTTAATGTAATGTTGTTTAACGTTGCATCAGAATTTTTTAGCAAAGTTATTGATATCAATGGATTAATGTTTAATCTTTGTAATCTTAAAACAAGATTATGTATGCGTCAGATAAACAAATGTGTTTAATGGTTTGCAGTGCACCAGTACGCTCTCAGGACGGCTTTTCGGTAAAGTGCTAGCTCAACGAGTCAGTATCCCATGGACAAGCATTGCGCACCCCATTCGCATTATCCTGGCATCAGATAAACCAGTCGAAACTTTGCAATCTTAATGCCGAGCGCACATTTTCTCATATTATGATGTCTTTCCCTATTATGAAGTCTTATGTATAACCTGGCCGAATTCACAACCTTCCGCTATCGAGTCGAAAGCTCTAACACTGAGCTACCTAAGGCGATTAATTAGTTGGAGAAAATGAAACAAAAATACACAATTTAAAGATATTTCTTTTATAGTTAGTCATTGAGATAGTGTGTACGTGTTTTGACATCCAAAATGTTAACTGATTTTGGTGCCACATATATTGTAAACTCTGGCCGATAAACAGAAAAAATTCTGTGTACATATATTTCCAATCCAGTTAAATTTATTGGAATAATTTGCATAAATATTACACATTAACACAAACATAAATCTGGAAGAAAAACTTAATTTATGAAAATGCAAATAAAACTTTTAAAAAGTGCTACAAATATATAAAATACGCACATTTCTAGAGAGTAAATTGTAAAAAATCTTGTGTAAAATAACACTTATTTTTCTTCTGGAAGTGATACTAAATGAATTACAAGTCAGATGGTACTCAATCAGCTTTCAAGTTTAAATTAATTTATGATCATGTAGACTTCTCAATTTGAAGTTTTATCTTTTCATACTAATTAATGTGGTAATTAAGACCCTTGAAATGAAGATATATTTTAGCTTTAAAGCATCGTTTATTTTTGAAGTCTAATTGCATGCAGCATCACAAAGACAATTTTTCAATTTTTAGAGTTTTTTATTGTTTTAAAAAAGACATTTAAGTTATTTACAGATGGTTTAATATAACAGTTTCAAGTAATTTTATTTCCAAAAAAAGTTTGTTGTACATTAAAAAAAGTTGTAAACGTAAAAAATGATAATAAATTAACATGTTTTCAGATATTTTGAAAAAAAAAGAATATTTTTAATTTAAAACACGGTCATGAATTACGAGCTGCTAAATGAAACCATATGCTGACGGAAACTTATACTTTTTTTCTTAAATACATGTGCATGTGCACGTTCACATTAGAAAAAAAAACACTTAAAATTATGCTTAAAGGGAAGTCTAAAATGTCTAGGACAGGAGATCTACCAAGACAATGACAAGTCATGACCCAAACACGATCATTTTAAATTCGTCTAAAGTTTGCGTGATTGATCATACAATTAATGATTCAAAAATATATCTTCATATCCGCATTTTAAACACCTCCAAACACATTATTTCACTTCGTTTTTTGCCCTATTCATTGGCGTTTCAGAAATTTGAAGCAAAGATATTAAGGTATCGAGGTGGTCTTAAGCTCGCGGTTACAGACCAGAGTGCCTTTTAACGACTATGTTCGAATCCTACTTCAGATCCTGGTATGAAAACGTAGGTAGGTGTTTTTTCCGGATAACTCTTCGCAGAACTAATTTCCTTGACATAAGTGAAGGAATCTTGACTAGGCTGTACAACACCATTACTAAACTATATTTAATTTTTAAATTCTTTATTTCTCTTAATTGTACAAGTTCACATAGAGAACATATACATCTGTACAAACATAAAATAACAGTGCAAGTAATATCAGTGATGCTTAACTATCCTATAAACACTAAGTACTACGGTAGCTAGGTTGGTAGAGTGCTCGCTTCGTACATGTATGTCGCCGGAACCCCGACCGGGTCTTACCAAGACTTGAGAATTGGTAGTGACTGTTCTTTCGCCAAGCACTCTGCATGAAAGTCACGCGGTCCTTCAGAGAAGACCTTAAAAACCGATTCCCCGTGCCACGGCAGACGTGGCACGTTAAAGGTCCTTCCCTGCACATTGTGCACAGAGGCCAAAATTTCTTCCACGTCACCTATAGCTGGTGACGTCTCGATATAAGTGAAATAATCTTGAGCTCATTAAATCAATCCATAAAGAAAGTCAATGTTTATCAATTTACCTATACACATCAAACATGGATAAATATCAGTTGACTGTATTGTGTAACTAGGAAACGTCTTGAATATTATGCTTAATGTCAATGTTTGCCGATGCAAGGTAAAAGCCACAGGAACGGATTAACTATTGTACGTGTATTGTTAAATGTAATCGATACAAAAGTACGTAGCAAACAGGATTAAGTGTAAGGAGAAAAATTCCGGTCTGGTATTTACAATGTTTTTATAATGGTAAAAATGATATATTTCCTTAGGTAACGGTTTGAAAAATTAGATAGATTGTTATTTTCCACATATACTTACTGTCACGTGTTAATTCTTAATGATTATTTCGCCCACAACTAGAATATGGGAACACAGCTGTTATAAAGTGCTTAATTAAATTAATTAAGAGATTAACACATAACAACTAGTTTAGATAATTTATTGTATAGTAATTTTATAATTTTACAATTAGCAACAGTGCATTGATATAGAGTGACCATCAAAATTTCAGATTATTTTCACATCCAATCAAATTTATCTATCATTAACTCTTCATAAATAAATAAATAAATAAATAAATAAATAAATAAATAAATTATATTTATTAGGGCCTCGGTGTCCGGGTGGTTTAAGGCGCGCTTACAGATCACGGCGCTTGAGCCTGAATCCCACTATCCGGGAATTCCGGTTTACCCCATCCACTCCGAACTGACCGCCATCTTGACTAAGCCGTAAAACTCCATTCTTGTTTTTTTACCCAATAATGCGGGAATTTAATTACGCATGTTTCACTAGTATTTTCCCTGAAATCGTATTAAAACTTTTTTTTTTAAAAATCCATCTTTACTTTCAAAATTCTGACGCTGAAGTACAAAATCTAATATCCTGGTATCTTAATAGTTGTATTTTACGACACACTTTTTCAGTTTTAGTTGTACTAGGTTGACCTAGTACTTGCTTTACATTTTAAAGTACTATTAAAATTGAGCTATGTATGCGTAGAAACATAACATGAAACAATTATTATATAAGTTAAATCAAGGAAAATGATGAAAATGATATATTAAAGTTTCATTTGAATAAAGCCCATGTGTATTCAACATTGCGCAATAGTTTTGTATATACCCTAGTATATCTGCATTGAAACGTAAAAACTGTTTCATAGAAACTAATTTGTGATGACAAACGATATCGATTTAATTAGAAGGTAATTTTTGTACATTTTCATTTATTTAGTTTTTACATAACGATTCAAGACCGACAGACGAGGGAAAAACAGACGAGAAACTGATTGACCCCAAGATAACAAGGAAATGTTTCACCATTAAATAATCATTTCTGATGATTTATTTTATTCCATAAGTTAATATAACTTATTGGTACAATATGAATATAACAATAAGTACTATAACAGTGAGATACATTGTATAGCACATATCTGGAGATATAATAATAATAATAATAATAATAATAATAATAATAATAATAATATATGAATAATACAATATGAATATAACAATAAGTCCTGTAACAGTGAGATACATTGTATAGCACATATCTGGAGATATAATAATAATAATAATAATAATAATAATAATAATAATAATATATGAATAATACAATATGAATATAACAATAAGTACTGTAACAGTGAGATACATTGTATAGTACATATTTGGGGAAATAATAATAATAATAATAATAATAATAATAATAATAATAATATATGAATAATACAATATGAATATAACAATAAGTACTGTAACAGTGAGATACATTGTATAGTACATATTTGGGGATATAATAATAATAATAATAATAATAATAATAATAATAATAATAATAATAATAATAATAATAATAATATATGAATAATACAATATAAATATAACAATAAGTCCTGTAACAGTGAGATACATTGTATAGCACATATCTGGGGATATATTAATAATAATAATAATAATAATAATAATAATAATAATAATAATAATAATATATGAATAATACAATATGAATATAACAATAAGTACTGTAACAGTGAGATACATTGTATAGTACATATTTGGGGATATAAAAATAATAATAATAATAATAATAATAATAATAATAATAATAATAATAATAATAATAATAATAATATATGAATAATACAATATGAATATAACAATAAGTACTGTAACAGTGAGATACATTGTATAGTACATATTTGGGGATATAATAATAATAATAATAATAATAATAATAATAATAATAATAATAATTATATATGAATATTACAATATGAATATAACAATAAGTACTGTAACAGTGAGATACATTGTATAGTACATATTTGGGGATATAATAATAATAATAATAATAATAATAATAATAATAATAATAATAATAATAATAATAATAATTATTATTATTATTATTATTAATATATGAATATTACAATATGAATATAAAAATAAGTACTGTAACAGTGAAATACATTGTATAGCATATATACAAATATCATATTCACGTGGGTTTATATTTGTTAAAAGTTAGTTTTTAATTGGAAACCGTTTTGTATGTACTATTTGTGTTTAACGTTACGTTTTTATCAACCATGAGGTTTATCCGAGGCGTCCATTAAATCAATCACCGGACTTTCTTTTGTGGTGTATGGTTTGTACCTACTGATCCCCGCTTTTACATGTACCGTAAAAGTTTACATGGAACTAAAAATAAGATGTCATTTTCATACCATTTACTTCCTATTATCGATAAAATGTACATTTTAACATTTGACACGTAAAATGACCTTATTTATTGTTCAGTTAATACACATATTAGTAATATAATTATTACTTACATGCAAAATTTTAGATATATATGCGATATCAAAAATACCTAAAAACGATATTAACGCTCCAATTCAAAACAACAGCCTCCAAATTTAAGTAAATTAGAGCAAATATTTTACGCAACTGTATTTAAATGCATTCAACCTCTTTGAGTATATAGAGCCTTGGTCCGTTGGGGGGTATTACATCCCCATCCTAAAGATTTAGAAAGTTCGTTCCGATTTAGATTCTGATTGATAGGTTTTACAATCCACTAAATTGATAACGTTTTGAATGTTTTATATTACCATAAAACACGAATATTTGTTATTAAGATAAAAAGTTGAAAACAAACTCCCGCTGATTTTCAATAAATAGCCCCCCCCCCCCATTCCATCCAAAAAAATGAAATAAATAAATAAATAAAAATGAATGCAAAAATGAAATCCATCCTTTTTGAAATGTGTTTAAAAAACAAACAACTACACCAAATGTTTGCCAATACATCTAATAAGGAAATGCTTTAGCAAATGAAGCTTGGAAATTCCAACCATCTGTCGTTATTTCATACATATACGAGTAAAAGAAATGGATTGTCATGTCGGAAAAATTAGAATATATTTTTCTATAAAATTCAAAATATAACGAAATGATAGCAGTTTGTCATCGATTGTTACACAAAAGATATCATCAGCAGTAACAGTACAATTGTTAATTAAGTCTGGTGATATCAATACTGATAAAGAGTCACCTTGACAAACACCCTTTTTATTATGTTTAATCAAGTAGCATTAACTTTAATGGTATTTGTTTTTTGTGTTTGCAATTAGAAATTGTTGACGATATTTTTTACATCCAATGTATTAATACTTAGCTTGAATCACGATATTTTATGCTATTCTTTAACAAGTAAACAAGTGGAGGGGGTATGGAAAATGTTGTTTGCATCCCCACCTTGACGAATCCCACTGCGTGCTAAACCATTTTAACTGCTTTGTTCTTATCATTACACCAATCTGATCACAAAACGTAATGAAATAATAATAATGATAATAATAATAATAATAATAATAATAATAATAATAATAATCATCATCACCATCATCATCATCATCATCATCATCATCATCAAAAACATCATCAATAACAACAGCATTAGTATCATCATCATCATCATCATCAACAACAACAACATTAGTATCATCATTATCATCATCATCAATAACAACAACAACAGCAGCATTATCATCGTCATCAATAAAAAGACAAGTCGTTGGTCGACACTTTCTTATCACGATGAGACGGAGTGCTTTAAGCCGTTTTACAGTGTATCTACCTTACCGCTATCTTTTCCAATCGTTGGTCTACCAACTAATCGTAGATGATCGGGAAAAATTTTATCAAAGATGACAACTCAATGATATCTTACTACGAATCTACTGAGATTTTTCAAGAACTGCTGAGATTATTCGTAATATATTCTAAGCGCAGTACTCAATCACGGCGAATGCGCTGCGACAAACAGGACTCTACACAACTTTCCCCGATTTCTCTTCGAGTAACCACGACTTTGCTAAGACTCTGACGTGACCTACTACGACTCCACAATGACACTAGTGCAACATATGACACCCATGAAAAATCGGTTAACTCCACAACAGTTTTGAACATGCTTAAAACTATCGAAACAGTTTCACGATTCACCTGAACGACTTTCAACACCCTTGCCAATACATCTCACAATCATTGGCGACTCCATTGCGACATTTGAAGATTTTGTGGTCCTTGTATTTTCCGCAGTTATAATCATGATAGTGTGACAGGGGCATTTGACTGTTTTTTTGCCAATAGAACATGGTTATCTTTAGCTGTAAAGCACGAGGGAAACAATCTGAAAAGTACACGACAAGCACATGCAATCTAATAAGAAAAGCACAACAGAGCAAATATTAGAACGTCCAGTTATACTCATAGAGCTGTTAAATCTTTGAATAAAATTAACCTATAAAATTATTAATAGTGACTCCCTAAACGGAAGATCTAAACAAAATTACATGAAGAGAAGGAAATACCAACTAAAGTCATGTTAGCCTTCTTTATACTCCAAATCAGGACCCAGTTTTACAATTATACCATCCACTAAAATTTTCCTTAACATAAATTAGGAATATATGAAATCTTAATAATTTTGTTAATTTTTAGATATGCAAGAATTTGAGATGTTATTTTTAAGATAACGTCAAACATACCATTTGTATTTAGTTTTATTTAAATTATTTAAAAAATGAATAAACCATCTTTTTTTTTTTTTTTTTTTTTTTTTTTTTTTTTTTTTTTTAAAAAAAAAACTGGTTTATAAAAAGCAGATTATAAAAACTGCTGAATTTTAAGGTAAGGAAAATCTTAGTTAAGGAATGATTGTGATACATGGACCCGAAGTTTAGATCTAAAACAAATGTACAAACAAGAAAGGGTCCAAATGACTTAAAGCTATAACTAAATGCAGTTTCATTGCCATTATAATTTTTTTAATTTTCTGAATGAAACATTTAAATATTTCATTCAGAAAATTAAAAAAAAGTATAATATGACATAACGACATCAATATACAAGGTATTTTTGTTAAATGTTTACTACCCCTGAGCGGTATCTCTGCTGGTGTAGTAAAACTCCCAGAGGGTATCCGTGTAGCAAAATTTTCAGCCGTCTTCATTTTTGAAATTTATTTAAAACTAAGGTTTGTTTTCTCGTGCAAATCATTCCTTAGCTGGTTTGGGATTCAAAACATTTTGTAACTTTGGATTCATTAATTTAAAATTTAACTGGTATTTGTATTATATATTTTCAAATGTTTGGAATGTCTTTTTTATCTATCAGCTTTTTCTGCCCCTAGTGTCACTGATGAGAAATGTGTTTCCGAAATGTGCACATATAGCACATCAAAATTTAACATGCATTTGTATTTGTATTTTTATTTATTTATTTATTTATTTATTTATTTATTTATTTTTTGTTAAATATACAACAAACATGTGGATTTGTGCTGGGATGCTATCAAAATAGTATCATGTCCATGTAATTAGAAATCTATCACCTTTCTAGAGTAAACCATAGATCATCAAAGCCTTATATAATGCAATTTTTTTTAAAACTTTTTTAATTCGTTCTTTCTTTCTTTTTATTAATTTTCTTTTTTTCTTTCTTTCTTTTTTTTCCTTTTATTTTCTTTTTTCTTTTTTCTTTCTCTTTTTTGAAAACTCCAACTTCCATTAATTAAATCTGCAATAACTATAAGAGTTACATTAGCACGGATAAAGGGCGAGAGAGAACAAAATACCTTGATGTGATAAAATCCTAACATTAATTGCAAATTAAAGTTGGAGAATAAAATCCCATTCATCGTCACATTTGTAATACCGAGCACTCGGCTTTAGAAAATGAAATAACAAAATGTCTCTCAGTTAATGCATTTTCTCCATATATATTTAATAGAATAATAGTTTAGCCTCTTATCGTTCAATACCTTTATGTCGCAACTTAACTGGTTGTATATAGTATTGATAATGTTCGTTAAATGTGACTATATTGATTGGAACACTGTAATTACATGACGGAACATACTGCAGTGCATTTAAAACTATACTATCAGTCAACATGACAACCTATTCCAAGATGGGACGTTGTTTTTAAAAACCGAGGGACACAATTTTTGGGACTTTTTGAAACAATCAATCAAACGGGGAGATAATATCAGTGATCACACCTGTTCTCACCTGTGTTTACCTGTTATTAAAGCTGATGGCTAGAGAACTTTAATACACATATATGTGGGTATATAGTATTGGGTGACCACGAATGCAAGGTACGTTATATTGTATACGAGCCTATTGAACATTGTGTTTATATATCAAATAGCAGTGAATTTTATTTAATCATTTCTACATATTTATTTGAGTTCAACTTTATGTGACCAAAATGGCTTAACATAATGATCAGTTATATATATTTTACTGTGTACGGGAGATCTGAGGACACGTTTAAACACTTAGTTGAACAGCACAAACAAATATACGGGTGGATAGCAACAGGGTAACTGTTCACTTTATCCTATCTCACGATATATAATCCCTCAATTCATTATGTGAAAGTATAATATAAAGTGGATATTTTAATATTTATCTTTATTAAGTTAACAAGATTTGAAAGAAGAAAATGACCTCAAGTCAAAATTGGAATTGTATATTTATTCCATAGTGTTGTATTAGAAGACTATATCCCCAGTAAAATATGGAGGGGACTATAGTATCTGAAGGGACTAACGCTTCGGATCCTGGACAGGATCAACTGCAATCGGAAGAAAGGGAGAAATTAGAGAGGGTACTCTCTGGATCCCTGGAAAGCTTACCGGCTTTGAGTTCTAAGATTGTCCGGATTTTCACAAGTTCAACTTTCACAGGTAAGCATACAGATAATTTTAGTATTTTATTTTTTATGCAAAATGTTCCCTCTGTACCAATTTTACTATTTTGTAAATTCAAATTTTTTTTTTTTAACATTGATTTTAGTTAAATGTCCGAAACTTGACATCTTCTTTTGGTTTATATATCAGGAAATGAGTCGGGGCCTCAGTGACTGAACACGTTTTCGGAATACAGTCCTTCTTATCCAGTGGGTGCTATCAACACTAGGACAGACCTTAGTGTGAGAAAGTTAATTGGTTCGCTTTTAAGAACGTTGTTGGTTTTTTTAGGACGCGCCGATTTCCTCCACCATCCCAGGACTGACCGTTTCGGCGTTTCGATATAAGTTAAATAATACTAATTTGGCGTAAAAATAATTTTTAGCACTGCTGAGTCTACAGTTTCCAAAAATGTCGTTGTTCAAGCACATGAATCATCATAGCTATTCGCGGATTTTTAGTTTTCAGCTGCAGTTGATAGAGTAAAAAGCTAAAATGATTACAAATGGTACCTTACAAATAATCTAATGATACCTCTTAAACCACACGTGATATATGTGATTCAAAACAAAATACCATTTCACAATTTGCAGCAACTGTATTAATAGTGATTTTAAAATATATTTTGACTCTAACTATATTTATCTAATCCTGACACATTCCTGACCAAAGTCCTTAAAGATACTCAAAACAGCAAACAATGAGACACATTAAGGGTTTTCCTAAAACTACGGTTTTTCAAAGTTCTGTGTTGAACTTTTAAGAGTCATGACCATCTTATCGATATGATATAAAATTGATTTAAACAGGTACACAAAATACAGTTGTGCCTTTTGAACCTAAAAAATGCAACTTTACGTTTGTTTTCGGGAGTTTTTCTACAGCTAGAAATCTTTCAAACTCACAGTTTGATAAGCCCATAGATAATTAAAGAAACTGAAGTCAGTATTGTTTCAATACCACTTGTTGGGTTTATTTATTTATTTATTTATTTATTTATTGTTTGGTCAGTTTGGGAATTTGTGATATGTTCTGTGTATCATGTTCAATCATTCCACAAGTACAAATTGTGGATACAAGTATTTAAATAGGAGAATCCCGTAAACAAACATTTTACTAATTCAGTAAAAATAACACTTTTACAAAAACAAGAAATGAAATGAAATAAAATGAAATAATAAAAAAAATGATAAAAAAATAAAGGAAAAAATAAAATTAAATTAAATTAGTTAAAAACAAATCAAATGAAATAAAAAAATAAAATAAAATAAATAAATAAAATAATAATAATAATGATAATAATAATAATAGTAATAATACATTTAATCAATGGACAATAATTTTTTCGCACCTTCCGACCTGCAATATATGAAATATTTACTCAACCTCCTATGGCCTATGAGGGTGCGGGCATACATCTAATAAAATCGCCATCCATTATAATATAATAATATTTAAGCAATCAAATGTCAACGTGAAATATTATTTATTTACCTCTTCAAAAGTTTTGATTATGAAAATAATGTTTACAGTTTATTTAAACCTACACTTCAATATACTTTCTAAAGTCAAGCCCCCGTTTTTTCAATGTTTATACTTGCATAACGTATTACAATAACTAAATACCTGAACAACCACAGGTAACAATCACAGGTATTTACAGGTATAACAGTGACAAATATGTAGTAATACACATTACAAAATGCACCTATTTATTGGTTACTAATATGGTTTAGGTTTTACTCTCCTTGGATCACTAAACTTTCTTTAATAACCGTGTAATATATATGTAAATCCTACCATGTGTTTATATATTACTAGTTTTTAAGGTAGCTATACAATATACTCCGGTTGACATTTCCTCATTATATATACATACATACACACACACACACACACACACACACACACACACACACACACATATATATATATATATATATATATATATATATATATATATATATATATATATATATATAACCACTACAATTTGTGACTTCAAAAATTTTGTATAGATTTTAAAAATAATGAGCATAAATTCAGTATCGTATTACCTTGTCAATAGTTTTTGCCCACACCATGCTTTTTACCACGATATTTTACAAGTTACAAAATCTATTTCTTTTAAGTTTTCTTTGTACATTCATCTCCATTTATCGCCAAACCTTCCCCCTTTATCCAAAATATGACTGAAAAAAATGACGGTGGTTAATCGAGTTTTTTCTGTAAATCAAATTCAAACTGGCAATAATTGAAGCAAAGATTAACATTGCTTCTTGTGTTGTTGGCTCATTGGTACAGTAAGGCTTCTTTTACATTCAAAATATTTGTGGATTATCAAAAGGTGTGATGACCAGGACGAAGTTCATTGAGCATACATCCAGATGATAATAATTATGGAAGATAAAAATTACAACCGAAAATTTTGTATTCGGCAACAATCAAACACAATAAATTTTCATAGAATTATTAAAAATTTACTTTGTCTTTTTTAAAAATGTAAAATTAAAATTTAAACTTAAGTGGGAGATGCAAGTAAAATTCTCTACAAACCCATTCTAGAATGCGATACATAATAAATTAATGACAAATAGCAACACAAGACAAGGCACACAATTCAAGACAAGGCACACAATTCAAGACAAGGCACATATTCAAGACAGGAAAAGGCCTCTCGATACCATTGATTATTATTAAATTTCCGACTTCAGACGGGGGCTCGAGAAAATGTCCATTGGCTAGGGAGTAGGGTCACGCAACGCGACAACACTATCAATTTACTTTATGCGTACATAAAACAAAGATTCACAAACAGTGGACGGAAATCGGATTTCAACATTACATTGTAAATATAAAGGACACCAAAGTCAAACACATGCATGCAATAAAATACCAATTAGGGCATTAAAGAGCTTTAACTGAAACTGACAACTTTCTTGTCTGTTGTTGTTTCCACATCTTGGAAAAAATTGCTCAACATATTATTAAAGACTCGAGAAAAAGCAATTCCATTGTCGCCAATTTGTTGTGTCGTAATTTTCATTTTTGAGTGGCTGTTCAAAGTAAGTGAGATATTTTTAATTTAAGTATTATCCGTGTTTGTGTATGTATACATCTAAGCTTGTCTGCCTTCGTTTTTATTGACCGTATTCGACTATTGTTTTTCGTTTGGCAAGATGCTTTTCCATTGGGTGATTTTTTCCTATCTTTTATTGACCAATCGGATCATAGAATGTATTTTTTATTTGTTATTCGACCAATGAAGTGCCACGTCTGAAAAAAACTCTTGATCACGAAAGACGCTCTAAGAACTTTTCTCCAGTCGAATAACAAAAGTAAAATTGCTGTCTGTGGTCTGTTTGGTCAAAACAGGTGGAAAATGGTTTAAAAGGAAAGATTATCTTGGGTAAAAACAGTCGAAAACAGTCGAACGCAGTTATTGACCTAAACATTAACCAATTTTGAACTCACTAAACCTATGTTCAAAAGAATCGTTTATTGGATAAACCTCTTGCTAAACGGAACAAAAAGCAGTCGAATATAGCCATTAACTTTACTTTTCACCAAAGCTGAACTCATGATTAATTTGCTCGGAAGAATGTGACCGAATTCTGACGAACACATTCTTGATATACAACATTGTAGGCAATGTTGATTTGATTTACAAAATGCAACTGAAATTAGAACATTTTTCCAGGGGGGTGGGGGTAAAAAAATTGATTAAAAAAGATGACAAGCTATTGACAGAATGCATGGTTATTTACCAAGTCAAACAGATGTTTAATACTTGTCATGATCGGTTTATGACAACTAAATATCATATATGTGTCTGTATAGAGATTATTTTGGTTGTAATAGTTAACAATATAATCTGGTTGATGACAGATTTAAAAAGGCCACGTAGAAAAAGTTAAATTATAAATAAAACATAGAATGTTTGTATCTCCTAAAACTTCAGATCATTTAAAACGGCTTCAATATGACTAAGTATCAGATTGCAATCGTATTATCAACTCAAGTATCTTGTTACAAAACACGGAAAAAAATATTCTGAAAGCCTTTTATCGGAAATAATTATATCAATTATGTTCAATGAAATGGCGCATTACACAATATATTTAAATAATTAATGTATTACCCGGATGATAATTATCACCTCAAGTCTGAAATCTTGTATATACTTGTTTTCGTTTTAAATAATAAAATAAATTATAAAAATGTAAAATGACGATTATAAAAATTTTTTATAAGTACGAACGGAAATTATGAATAATATTAATTGTTTAAACCTTCTTTTACGATGAAGAAACCAATATTCAGTACAATTTTAAAACATACTGATTCAAGTAATTATTAATGAAAGATTGAATGTAATTTATTAATAAAACGTTTGGGTTATATATAAAATAACACATGATTCATATATAGTCAAAATTAATAATGAATAATAATAATAATTATGATTATAATAATTATTATTAATACCAACAGCAACAACAACAACAACAACAACAACAGTAATACAAATCATAACGCAATTGGGACATAACACACTCCCTAAATCATGAAATAGTTGGAAATAGGTAAACAGTTTTGTTTTAATTTTTTTTTTACTAGACTGGCATTTGTTTCTCTTTGGAAAATGAAGGTCGGTGGTTTTCTCCGGGTAAACCGGTGTCTTCCACCATCCCAGAACTGCCCGCCTCGAAATAAGTGAAAGAATCTTGACTAGGGCGTAAAACACCATTACTCCATCCCACTCCTTTTTGAAAAAAGATCAGCGAAAAGTCGTGCACAGTTAGTTCTCATGGAGAACTTAGTTTTTTTTTTAACTTTTTCACGAAAAAATATTTTAATAAGACAGCAAAAAGAAAAATAGTTGCATACCTCATCTCCAGTCCTATTTCTAGCCTCATAAGAAACCTTTGTAAAAAAAGCTCTGGTGATGTGGAAAGTAAATGTATTTACAAGCTCAATGGATGCTATTTAAAAACAAACAAAGAATAAAGAATTTGGATTATCATCCGCATAGCTGATCCAAATATATATCTTTTCAGGTTCAAATTGAAATTTTATTTGACCTATCAGGGTGGCTATTTTACTTGACCCCGTGCAAACGATTATAGCTTATTATATTACATCTGCTTGTAGTTCTTCCATCTTGTAGTTCTTCCGTCTTGTAGTTCTTCCGTCTTTCCTGTAGTTTATTGTACGAACGTGTATGGTAAGATTAAAGTCTGCTTATTAAGTTTGACTTACAATAACTGTTAACTTTTAAGGCTAGAGGGCATCTACTTGTTTTAGATTTCATACCAGTAAATAAAATACATCTATATGACAAAACAAATTGGATATCACCAATCATTCCGGAGTCAGAAAGCTGTGTGCTGTGATTGTTGACAAACAAACATTTTAAAATTGCGCAATAGGTTCAAATTTCCAAATTCAGCACGCGACACTTAAATCGACATTTTATTCTTATATATCTATGTATCTATGTTTTTTTTATTCTATTGATCTTATATATATATATATATATATATATATATATATATATACATTCATAAGAGGGTGATATTGCATATTTTCACCCTGAGGAACCATGTGTCAACCTCGGCTTCACCTCGGTTGAAAATGGTTCCTCAGGGTGAAAATATGCAATATCACCCTCTTATGAATGTTATATTTATTTTATTATGCCAAATGTCTTTCTCCAGATATTCTCTTTAACTGAGATTCTCTGTTACTTGAAAAAAAAAGATTACTATCTCAGGCTGGCCATTCACGGTTGTCGTCTGTCGTCTGATGACAGGTAGTCTTGATCAAGGAAACGCTTGCATATGAATAAAATGTATATTAATTAAAGATCGTATCCATCAAACGTTTAGCTGCTTGTGATCGAAATGCATTCGGTTGTGTGATTTAGGATACCTTTTGCGCATGTGATATTTTTTGTAATATTACCCGTTACCATAACTCCTCAACTAATGTTCCCCTGAAGGACGCGCGCCATTCTTTATTCTTAGTAAATCTAAGGGTGATATTATTTTATTTTCAAACAGTTAGTTATCCAATCAAATTACTTGAAAATTACAAGAGGTATAATAAATATATATATGTATGCTTTTTTCATTACAATAACTGTTTTGCAGCTTTAAATATCTCATAAGATAAGTCCCTTCTGGATCAATACCATGTCAAACATCATTGTCTGACACGCATCACTGATTTGTTGTATCAGTAAAAGAGAAATTATAATTATGCTGTTTACAGCGATCGAAATTTCATTCATTATTTTTAACAAAAACCCCCATAGAAGTTTGTCTTTTTAAAATCAAAATTCAGAATTGTAATGTTCTTGTTAAATATTAATAATGAAACATTTAATAAAATATTGTTAATGAATTTTTTAAAAATAAATATTTAATGTATTAAAAAGAAATTTAAGGAATAGAATGGCAAAACTAACTAAATGAATGAATGAACAATAAATAAATAAATAAATAAATCATGAAATAAAAACTATGGTTTGCAAGCGTATAATATTGTTATGTGCTACTTTGAATTGTATTATTTTATAAAAATTTAAAAGTAGCGCATAACACTATTCAACTGAATATTTCAGTGGATATTCAGACACAACCATACAAAACATAACTAAAATGATTCAATTTGCGTAGGAAATGTTACCAAGAACACAAGACAATAAAATAACTAGACAAGACAAAATATATTGAGACTACTAAGTAACGGAAAGAAATGAAGTCCAGTGGTGTGGTTGTTTACTTTTAGAAGGGCATACATGGTTGTGATTGTTTTATGCTAATCTTTAAATATTATGAATGATATGTGTATAATTTTTAAAATATATTTTTAGATTTAAATTACAGAATTAAATGTTTTGTTTTATTTTATTTTTAGACACAACTTTAGAAAGAAATGCTCTCATGGAAAATGTCTACCCAAAGCTGAAGGAATATCTCAAAACGCAATATGGTTTAGAATTTCAGGTAAGTTGATTTTCGGTTGTATCATTAATATATTTCCCTAACAACAAAAAGTCTAAAGGCGTATATGAGTTACTTTGACGGTTCCGTTTATTTGTGGCCCGCAGTGGATGAATGGTTATGGCGTAAGCTTAAAAAGTGTGATTGCTGGGGTTCGACTCCGAACGCCGCAAGTGAGACATATTTTTTCTTGTCGTATGTCCTTCCTATCTCTGTACAAGAATAAAGGACTGAGCGGTCTGTGATGTTTATCTGGGTCATTGAAATTAAGTTTACTAGCACTTTAAAATTGCCATAAGTACAATAAAGATTGAAGCTCGCCCACACACCGCACCAACTTGTGTTGATATTAATCCTCAAGATTAATAAAAACAGTCACGTCTCGAATAGCTAATATTGATGTTGTGACGTAAACCAACAAATAAACAACCATCTTACTAACCTTTTTGTATAAAACTTCTTCAAGCAATATTTTATTGAAGTTCTAATTACATTTTGTAATATTGGTGAACTGTACAAAAAACAATACTCACAATACCTTGAACCTAATTTTCTATAAAACTTCGGGCTCCATGCCTAAATTATCTTCGTGTTAAAACGTCAAAACTTTAAACTCTCCTTTATTAAGATGTGTCAACAAACTTTGTGACCTGTTAGGTAATTACACTGCTTAGAAGAAAAATGAACTTTGTTACTTCCTCTATCGAAAATGATGCCTTTGGTTGCCCAATAGTCTAAAGCATGCGCTTACGGATCATAACAGAGCGCCTCTCACCGCCTAGGCTCGGATCCCACTCAGGCAGATCCTAGTGTAAGATAATTGCCAGTTCGCTTGCCAAAGGCTTTCAGATTTTCTCCAACATTCTAAAACTGTCTGCCGTAATATAAATGAAAAATATTGAATGGAGCGTAAACACCAGTGATCCCATGAAATCCGTTCCAATCTACTGAAAATGTTTTTGAATTAAATATAATTAAAAATGTTATTTTTATGGTAGGAAAACCATATTTGTAGTATCATTTAATAAAATCAGAATAAAATTTGCGACGATCATAAACACTGAAGGATAAACAAATATTACGATTAAATATGCAATCAATGGACAAAAGCTTAATTTATGTAAAGAGTTAATTTTCTTGTTGGCAAAGTAAATGTACATTTTTATCATTATTTATGACAATCGCCTTAATCGATAATAAAAAAGTATCGTTTAAGAATACTTTTTATATTTCATAAATTTCTAAAAATGCTAAAGAGCGTCTAGCCACATCATAATAACTTACTCGATAAGCACATCCAATAAAAGAAGTTTTGTTTAGTTATTCACTGTAATCTCTGGTTTTTCAAACATTTTTCGGAACTAACCTTCCAAAATATTAAAATTTTAACTAACGTCATTTTGGGGCTAACTATAGGCTACGTTATAGGAATAAAATTGCGATGATGCTAATTTTTTAATATTAAATTTTGATCGAAAATTTCGTTATAGAATCGGCCAAGATGAATAGTTTCCGTAAAGTGTAGTTTATTTTATTTTTTTTAAATTTTCATTTTTTATTGTATATTTTTGTTGTTGTTTTTGTTTTCATTCTTTGTTTCTTTTTTTTTTATAACTTTATATAATTGTACCATCCGCAATGATGTTTTATTTTGATTTGATGCCATGGTGTAAGATCCTGTTGTGTGACTTACTTTTAAATAAATTGTCTTGTTAAATATTTTATTATCAGTTTTTAATGTCACTTTAAGCACTTACTTAACACTATTACAATATTTAAAATATTTGCCACATTGGGGAGAAATTTAAGTTAATATCCGTTGTCAAAAGAGGTTGAAACTCGGTTATGTTTAGAGGGACAATGAGTGCAAGATAAGCGCATAAGTGGCCATTTATAAACTTTACGTGGACAAGCGGTTTTGTTGAAACAAATCCAGGGCTGAATCTTATCATGTGGCCTTCTCCACTAAAATGTTGATTTAATTATAACCGATTATGAAGTTAAAGTTTAGTCTAGCGGCGTTTTATATTCCTGAACAAATATTGATTACTGTGACCTATATTTGGGCGTTAAATAATCTCGATATTATTTGGATAAATACTTTGAACAATGACAGTCCTAATTAAGGACGCGCCCTCAAGTTTACTACGACAAATAAAACCATGACTATGTATAACTAGGTGATCTAGTTTGAAAATGGAAATTAAATTATTCTAAACACCAAAACGGGGATTTGAGTTTCACAAAATGGAACAGGAACCTAATTATCCAATCCTAAACAGAAATATGAAATAGTTCTTTAGAATGCATCAATTGATTTTTTAAAGCTCAGCTTTTAAAAGCTTTTTAATAAACCAAAACTTCATGAATTGATGAATTTAATTCTATTGAAAAAATGGCAATATTATGAGATTTAAAACAATTGCAAAATCAATATTTTCTGGAAATGCATTTAAACGTAATTGAATTTGAATTCGATTTTGTTTTTAAGCCAAGGATGATTTTTGATATTTTCTATAGCTTATGTACAAACTGTAACATAGATAAAACACTTTATGTATAAACTTTGTAGGAATATTTTTAATCAATTCAGGTTGTTTTAAAATTAAATATCTTTTTGTTGTTGGTTGATTTTTCAGTTATATATAGTATTTTTGATGTTTTAATTGATTTTGAAAAGACATTTATTAGCGTACGTTTCTATTATAATAAATAAGTGTCATCAGCTGTTTTGATGTTTTTAAAATGAATTGAAGTGAAAATAATCGAGTTCAGTGTATTGCAAACTTTGATTTTATCAAACAATTTTAAGGACATTTTGAAAACTCTCCTCCCAATTGCAAAAATTTTTAAATAAAAAATTTGTCAGAAAATGCTCAAAATGGATGTAATCGGCAAATTTTACCATTTGTAGACAAAATTTGAAATTTGTAAATTTTTGTGACGATGCAAATGTAAGGCCTTCCGAAGAAATAAGCGCCAGCGTCAATATAATATCTCTCTCTCTCTCTCTCTCTCTCTCTCTCTCTCTCTCTGTGATCGTATCTTCGTCTGTGTTTTTAGGGTTAGGTAAGACTCCAGTTAACAAACATCATTTAGAGACCAAGGAACGATTATTACCAATATCAACGTTGACAACAAACGTTTTCTAAACTTTGTGGTGGGTTAATCGATTAGGATTTATTGATTTGAATTATCGGTTATTATCCGCAGCAGACGGTAATTGATGGCGTAATTGGTCTTTGTAACAACAACCGGGATAAGTATGCATAAAATCGCTTAATGACAGGCGAACATGATCAGTCATTGAATACGTGTGAAAATTGTCACAAAAATGACACTTCAAAATAATTATTCTCGAGTAATATTTCTAAAAAACATGTTAAACGTTCATTATTTACGTAACAACCGTTAGAGTGTAAACGATTTCTAATGGATGTTTATTGTAAAATGATTGATGAAACAGACGACAGGAAGAAAAGGGAAATCTATCTATGTAGATTACATCACTGCCGCTGGACCAGAGGATTTTGGTTGACAACAGAATCACATAAAATTGCATAACATCTCCGTTTATTTCTATTTGATCTAATCTTTAAAAGTGCTCGTTGAACCACAACCATACACGCAAATTCTGGATCCATTTGTAAGTACAAATGACTGTTCACTCCATTTTGAGAGGGCCTCGGTGACCAATTGGTTTAAAGCGCATGTAAAATGTCAATAATTTTATTTTTAAAAACCAGTATTAAGTTAAATTGTAAACTAAAAAGCGGCAAAAATAGATTTATTTAAACATGGAATAAGACTAAAAATGAACCTGTCTTTAACTGGCCAACATAGGGTTATTTAACGGGGACGGAATATAATTTTCAGCACTAAATGTCGCAAAGGTCCGTTCTAGATTGAATACCGGAAGTGAAGTACATTTGCCAAGAACTCAATTCTTCGCATTTAGAAATTGAATTCCCTGATCCCTCAGAAAGAAGGATCCTCCATAAGAGTGCACAATTAAAATCTTTTATTTACTACGCATTGCAAACACTTTTTTTGGATTGGATAAGGTTTATGCTCAAACAAACTTATATAACAACTTCACCAAAAACATAAATCTATATACCGTACCAACATGGCTAAAAACAGTGCTATTGCTAAGATAATCCATTTACCTTGAAAGTTTTATTCCATCATCTGAACAGTATAAGACAATGACGTGGTATACTACAAAAAGATGATGAAGTGTGCTTTTTTTGAATTGCTATGTTTTTCGTGATGCCTAGGTAGTTTGTTTCAAAAAAATGAAGAAGTATACTTTTTGAAATCACAGATTGTTCTTGATGCATTTCGACTTAAGACCCCTTACTACCTTATCAAAGTTCGAATTCTGACTCCGTTAAACTTTGTTAAATAAGGCTATATTATTAATTTACAACACGAACTCAATCAGAAATACTTTGAATGTTGACTCATTTTATTTGCCCATATTGATCACCAATGTATACGAACGAGTATAGATCAATATTTTAAATGAAAAGAATATTTTATTCAATATTTAATGTTTTCTCTCTCAGCTTTCTAAACATTGCAAAAAATGTTAATTATCTGATAATTGACCACGGGGTTTAAGACATTGATCCCTCTTAAATTCTTCATTTGTCAGTAATCAGTAAATACAAACAGTTATTGAAGATTGAGGTATTTTTGTATTTAAACTGGATAAGTCATTGTTTTATTTGCATTTCCCAAATACTATTTTTTGTTAAACAAACAAATTCTTGTTGAAGTAGTTGGTTGCAGACGTTACTTACATGTGTACAATGTTTGCTCCTTTTATACAGATCACAAAATATAAATATTCAGCGAGATATTTTTTATTTTTACATTTATTTCTTTTATTTATAAGTTTTTGTTTGCAATACCAATCGATCATGATTTTTTAAATTTATTTATTAGTGTTGTTTTGCGCCTTGGATCAAATTTATAGAATTGGTTTTATACCACGCCTTATCTTGGATGTTATGAAATATCTCTTTTTTACGTCTTTGGTCGAATATTATCAAATCAGTGTTAGTTTACGGCTTAGCGTTGTTTTACGACTTGGTTCGAATGTTTTTGAAATCAGTGGTGTTACACTGTGAATTGCATTTTAACAAATAAGTGATGTGTTACGTCGTGGTTAGATTTAAACAATTTGGCGTTTTGATATGCCGTTTCTTGCATTTTAACAAATGTGTTGTTATACCTTAGATTGTGTTTTATCAAATAAGTGTTGAGAAACACCGTGGTTAACATTTATCTAATGGCTTCTCCTGTTATTTCACACTCAATTTGTTTTTATTTTACCCTTTCGGGTTTGATTGTTAAAACTTATCTTCTAATGGTAATGCCGGCTTGTGTATAGTAAAAACCAATATATTGTTAAGCTATTTTACAACGTTTTATCTCCGTTTTATATCCAATCTTGACGGTATCCATAGTCTAACCTGAAAGATTAGTAATATTAAATTTTTGTCAATAATAATTTTTCCTCTTCAATAAATGATTGATATTCGAGATCAGTGTAGTGGGATAATGAAATGTAAACAATTTGAAACGCCTTAAAGTTGATATACATGATTATATATTAGGACGTAAGTTCAAAAGTTTTCGACATTTTCTTTACATCTAAAGAAATATTGAATATAAAGGCGACACCTCATTGAGGTTTAAATAACATTAAAAAGATAAATAACAACATTATATCCAATGTAAAGAAATACAGATTATGATAAATCGGTTGGAATTTAGGTCGAAATACATTTAAATGCTCCTTAAATCTCTTGACTTGTAATGAATATATGGCATTATTTATATAAAATATTATAGAATCATAATGAGGAAATTACATCAAAGTGACACGTGGAAATCAAACCGGATATAGGTTAGGGAAATCCTATCGAGTTATTTGACAATACTAAGGCATATCTTATCTTCAGTTTCCACTTAAAACAATTCCTGAATGACTTGTTGAGATTATTTAACTCGGACAAAGTACTGTGATGTCTGATTCTTTTAATAATATGTAGTTGATAGGGAGTTAAAGGAGTTTATTTGTATATTATATTTCTTTTTAATTATCCCTAGTAACAGGTCATATTTTTAACATCTTCGCCCGTTTCTCGATTTGGTACCATAGCCAAGGTCCAAATCCACCTGGGTAGATTCTAGTGAGGCATTTTAATCATTTTACTTGGCAAAGGTTGTTGTTTTCTTCAGTTTCCTCGTCCATTCAGGAACTAACCCCTCCAAATAGGTAAAGAAATATGAATAAAAAACATTATTTGTGTACTCCTTCGTAGCCACTGTATACAATAAAGTTAATGCTAGATGACAATACATGTACTACTGTTTGCAAAAGCGAAATCTTGTCTCATATCTTTAGGCTTAAAGCGCCGGACAAAAGTCTTGATATTTCAGTCTCATATCCATTTTACACTGCAATATTATAAGTTTTTGAATTGTCTGCATGGAATATTAAAATAATTATATAATACTATAAAGAATATTAAAAATTTAATATGACAACTCAAATTTTGTTTACCTATATCTATTTTTTCTTTAAAATAAAATAAAATTTTATTTCAAATCGTTTAAAGTGTTATTAATAAATTACCCCTTTTTTTATTAATCTTTTTTCTAGAGTAAAAGGTTTACATGATCAATATGTTGTATTCTCAAATACTCATTTTCGTTTAGTATATAACTGCATAATGCTTTACACAATATAAACAGATTAATGCAAAGTATTAGAAAATTGAAAAATCACTTATTTCCACGTAAAACAGTATTTTAATGCTTTAATAAGGTCTGTTCAATTGTTGATTAATACTGTCTGGTCTGACAAAGACTTGAAAATTGGTAGTGACTGTTCTTTCGCCAAACACTCGGCATGTAGAACATAGGAAAGCCATGGGACCTTAAAATCCGATGCCCCGTGTCACGGTAGGCGGGATACGTTAAAGACACCCTCCCCGCACATTGCCTTTAGCGCACTGCAAAAGTCTAATTTCTGCCCTTTTATCTACATCTGGTGACGTCTCGATAAGTAAATTTTTTTTTCACTTTGACGTAAAACCTCATTAAAACAAAAATCAATCAAATGAACACCGTCAGGTAAGTCAAAAGTAAAGTTGTATTTCATGTACATTTGGTGTTCAAGTGGCGCAGTGGTTAGCGCTCACCGCCTATCACCAATGCGACCGGGGTTCGATTCCCAGCGTCGTATGTGATAAAGCATGAGGTCACCTGCTTGAGCACGTGGGTTTTTTCTCCGGGTTCTCCGGTTTTCCTCCCACAATAAGACCTCACGCGCGCTACAATTCGGGCCAACGAGCTAGATTAATATAAGTTGGCACAACTTGTTTCTAAATCGTTGTAAAAGAAATAAAGTTTAAATTTTCATGTACTCAAATAATTAACATTTGATATCGAGAGTATTTACATACAATATAAAGACTTGTTAAAACAGACATATACCTGCAAGAAAGAAGTGCATTTTGAAAAGAATCTTGTGTCTAAAATGTTGACTAAAATAAACTGAAACAATATTAAAAAGATAATATTTCTAAACCTAGTGCTTGATATAGCAGTATTTCATTCTTCAACATGTACTTGATTTTCTAACTTATTTTAATCTGTCGTGTACTGTTTTGATTTTTTAAAAATACCTTTAAAACCAGCATATGGAAATTTGACATTTATGCGGAACCTTAACGACTCTTTGTTCTGAATCGAACGGTTTTTTGGCCGTATTTTAAAAGTGTTTGTTAAATATCGTGTTATAAAGATCATCTAAAGGGAGTTTTTGGAAATGGTTATATATGGTCACAATATCGAAAGGCTTTGCAATTTGTATACAAGTCATTTTAGAGTCCGATTGCTTACAAAACAGATAAAGCCGCCAGGGACACTAAGTTATTATTTTATATTATTTCTTGATGAATTAAGTTTTTATTTCTATGCTTATTTAAATACGGAAGATAAAAAACCCCACTTACCATTAAATCTTATTCAAAATTAATTTACTAAAAAGGATTTATACGCTTAAAAACAAGAATAAGAATTTTGGTAATTTACCTCAAATTCTACTTTCTTCGAGCGTAACAACGTTTTTGTCTTGATCCTTAGTATATAAACACATAAGACTTGTTTTATTTGCTATTATAAACATGCTTACTTATGCATCAACGATAAAAATAAGCTGATATACATTATGTCTATAACTTTTTATGATCTAGACGATATTATGGTCTAAAGTTGAAATAGAGTTCGAAGGAACAAATAAATTGCTTCTGTCATATACCACTTTTTGAATTTCATCATAAAAATACATTCAAAACTGGTATATGACACTTCTAGTGTTGTCAAAAGTGTAAACCGGGAAATATTATTAGTTACATAGTTTTTAAGCAGAGTGTATGGGAATTTCCAGTCTGTCTAAGGCCATATCACCCTTAGATGCTGCCCGTTTTTGTCTATTAATTAAAATTGGTAATATTTCAAC